>JAVJIF010009713.1:0-69007 GCA_038442645.1 Agave tequilana
CATATCATGCATTTTATATATAAATATGTGATTTTTACCCCTTTTCTCTCTAATTTTGCAGGACCACCACTTAAAGAGAAAAAGCCTTTGAATCTTTAATTAGTGATAATTAAAGGGGTTAAATCAAAGAATCCAAGATTTGAATTCAAAATCAGTTGAGATCTGCGCGCCTAACAAAGATTCCAGAAGACCACGTGGCTAACCAACTTGTAACAACCCTGTAACAGAAAGTTGTTAGCTAACAGACTCTCAACGGCCGCGCCTTGCCGCTTGGGCGCGGCAATATCTGGGCCGTTGAGCCCCGGATTTTGTGGCAACGGCCAAGGATCTAGAGGCTTCTCATGGATTGCTATAAATAGGTGGCCAGGGTTCGTGCGCGAAGGCAGTGAAGAGAGAGAGAAAATTTTGGATTGGTTGTAATTTTTGTTTTAGGATTTGAGTTCTCTTCTCCTTCCTCCTTGATCTCTAGCTAAATTGAGAGAGAGTTCTTCACTTTGAGAGTTTGTAATCAAGACTTGTGACAACCTTGAAGCAAAGATTCAATGGAGCTCTCATCTTCTTTTACTAGAATTGAGTATGCTTTCTCTTCTTATGCTTTTAATTCTTGCATTCAATTTCTAGTTCTAGTTTAATTCTAGTTGAGTTGTTTAGATCTTTGATTTCCATGGAGTATTATAGCTTTCTTGTTAGTGTAATGGAAGGCTAATTTCTTGAATGCATGGCTAGCTAAAGCTCACCTAGCTACTACTAGCTCTAGTTGATTGTATACTTCAATTCTTGCATTGTTTCATGTTTCTTGTAAATTCTAATGGAGTATGTTGTATCCTTTGGTGATTGCTTGTAAGATCTCTAGATGAATGGAGTATCTCTTATAAAGAGCATTTGATTGGATCAAAAGGATGGATTACCATTGGTTGTGTCACTTGAGTAGCAAGATCAACTCAAGCACTTCAAGCTAACTTTGTAGTTAAGCTTTGAAGTCCAAAAGAGTTTGATTCTTCTAACCTTTGCACTAAATGAGTACCAATCCTATATTTCCTCATTGTACACCTAGTAAGAGAACTTAGTATTCAAGAAGAGGCTTCTAGCTAACTAACCAAAAGGAACACTAAGTCTTCAAGAAAGAATACCACACACTTGAACAAGCAAGCCATTCTCAATTGTCTATGATTCTTGATGAGACAATATTGCAATCAACAATAGAGGTAGTATGTTAGCAAGGAGGTTGAGTAATGCTAGCCATGCATCTTTCTAATCAAGAGAATCAACACATTTCATTTTAGCATTCTTTTCTTTTCTTTACTTCAACACACTTCATTCACTTCATTTCACTTCTTATTCACAATGCACCACCACCAATCCACAACTTCTTGTATATTGTTTTCTCTTGTGTGATTAACAAAGAAGAGTATTGTTTCTTGTCTCACTAGTATCGTGAAAGCTTCTACGCTTGCTCTCCTCGTGGTACGACTCGATATAGCTACTCACTATAACGAAAGATTGAAACAAGGTATAATAATCAAATATTCGAAGTAAACAAGATCAAAGGTGAATTCTAAACTCTAAACCATCTCTTAAATACCTGATTCTTGTACAATTAACATCATATACCTTGTTTTTCAATCAATTTTTGGCGCCGTTGCCGGGGAGAGCAACGGTATTTTTACAAGTGAGAAACTAACAATATATCTTCTCTGTTGCAGGTACAGGTTGAAGATTCAGAAAACTTTGCACAGCAGAATCATATAAGCGGACCTGGGCCTCTGCTCTCGAAAGCAGAGACCAGGATCCCTCTGACTTGCCGCGTTCTGCCGCACGGGCGCGGCAAGAAAGAGTTGACTACTAACCAGTTTTCTGCAGGGCTTGCTTCTCTGCAAAATACAGCTGCTGATATACCTGAAATCTTGTTTTCTTCACCTGATATCTGCTAATCAACAGTAAAAGATTTTGTGTTAATTGATAAAAATTGTTAGACATCTTGCATTATAGGCACGTGTCTTTCAATTACTTTACATTTACTGTTGAAGAGCGCGTGGGACAAGGTACGTAAAGCATAGCATATAGACTAGGACTCACTCATTGTTTGATTTAATTCCGCTTTGAGTGAACCTTGTTTGTTGATATCGTACACTTGCACTAATTGACTCTAAGGGCAAATCCCATAACAAAGATAAGGTGGGGATTTTATCACCCCTTCCTTAGCCCACAAACCATTTTCCCCACGTACTCACTATCCTAAGCTTCTAATTAAAAAATTGCTAGACGTTGGCCCTAGGGACACTCGGACTCACTTAGGAGATTTTCCTAAGGGGGAAAAGTGTTGGAAATTGACTTCCGTAAAATCGGTGTCTAGGAAAGGGGTTGAGGGCCGAAAACCCGAAGGGCGGTGGTTACTTAATTAAGGAACGTCTCCGGACGGAAAACCTCCCACCAACCTTACCCTTCCCTGGCCGATTTGCTTATAGTCAGTGTCTGCACCAAACCTCCTGTGGACGATCTACAGTTAGGAGTCGTCTAGGGCAGAAAACCTAGAAGCTAGGATTGATTGTTTTTTCTTTTTTCTTGATTGTTATTTTTCATTTTCCGACTGTTTGAAAGGTGCACGTTGGTTGTGTATTTGCATGCGTGAGTGGTATCGAGAACCAATTTCTTCTAGGCTTGTGAGAACTTCTACACTGCCTCACACAACACCACTCAACACAACCATGACGAATAACGTGTCGCTGCAGGACAAGTTCTATCCGATCCGCACATCCATTCCATCCTGCATTCTCCTCCCAAACACGAATGACAATAATTTTGAGTTGAAACCACAGTTTATAAACACTCTACCACGATTTCACGGATTAGAATCTGAGGATGCTTACATCTTCATACGAGAGTTTGAAGAAGTATGCCTCATGATGAGGATTTCCCAGTTAAGTGAGGATGCTGTGAGACTTAGATTTGTCCCATTTGCACTAAAGGATATTGCGAAGAAGTGGCTGTACAGTCTTCCTGCCAGTTCAATTTCTTCATGGGATGAGTTCGTTAAGGTTTTCCTTAAAAAATTCTACCCCATCCATAAGACAGCCCTCATGCGCAAAAATATTATGCAATTCAAACAAGAGCCCAATGAGCCATTCTGGAAGTATTTTGAGCGCTTTAAGGACTTAGTAGCCCTGTGTCCCCATCATGGTATAGAGAAGTGGCGTCAATGCCAGATTATCTATGATGGGCTGGACTATCAGACTAAGACTCTCCTTGAAACCATGTGTCAAGGAGAATTTCTTAAAAAGGATGAAGACCAGGGCTGGGACCTTTTTGAGGCTTTAGCGGAGAAAACTATCCAGTGGGAATCCTGCTCTGAGAAACCCACACTACAACTTCCAGATCTGGTTTACATTCTATAGGATCCTCAATAGCTGCTGAAGCTAAGATCACTCAGTTGATGAAGAGGATTGAATTGCTGGAATCAAGGGAAAATTCTGTCGTTAGTCAAGTCAACCCATCTTCAGTAGTTAGCCCACCACATATGGCTAACTCTGCACCTATAATTCACCCGGGTTGTACTTTTTGCCATGATCTGAATCATGTGTTGGAAGAGTGTCCTGTGTATTACTCTCAAATTTCCAGGAGAGTACGAATGCAGCGTATTCCAGACCTTCATACAATCCTTATTCTAAGACCTACAATCCAGGGTGGCGCAACCATCCTAATTTCTCTTGGAGTCAGTCTGGTCCCGAGCAGTCAAGACAATCATTCCCACATCAACAATATCCTGCTCAGGCACATCCACCCACTTACCATCAGAATCCACCAAATTTCAATTCATATCAGAGTCCACCCAGATTCCAATCATTCCATAATTCTGTGCCATATCAAGCTAATTTTTCACCCCAGTATCAACAACAACAACAGCATCCACCACCCAATCCTTCAGATAAGAAAATTTCCGAATTGGAGAAAATGATTGAAACCTTGTCCAAAACACAAGCTGCAATGATGAACAATCAGCAGCAGGATATGAATAAACTGCAAATTCAAATAGGACAGTTGGCTAATTCCTTGACTGAAAGGCAAAAAGGAATGCTGCCTAGCCAACCTGTGCCTAATCCCAGAGCCCATTTTCCTCTACATGAAGTTGAAGACCTAGGCCCGAGCCAAAGCCAATGTCAAGCCATTCACATCCTTAGGTCTGGAAAACATGTAGACAACAAGGTCTCAAATCAGTCTCCAAAATTTGTTCCAAAATCTGTGTCGAATCCATCAACTTCTGTTCCAGTTCAACCTTTGCAAAATATTCCTTCATCAAGTTCACAACCCTCCACGTCTCAATCAAAAGGAAAAGAGAAAGTTGATGAGCAGACTTATAAGCCTATTGCCCCATTCCCGAATAGGCTTACGAATCATAAGAATAATGCTCATATGGAGAAGATCAGAGAGATATTTAACCAAGTACAAATCAATGTCCCTCTCTTGGATGCTATTCAGCAAGTACCATCATATGCAAAGTTTCTGAAAGAGATGTGTACTAAGAAAAGAAAGGCAAATGTCCCGAAAAAAGTCTTTTTGGCTTCAAACCTGAGTGAATTGCTTAATGGTCCAATCCCTGTGAAGTACAAGGATCCAGGGAGCCCTACCATCTCTTGTATCATAGGGCAGACCACAGTGAATAGGGCTTTGCTAGATTTGGGCGCTAGCATCAATCTTCTCCCCTTTTCTGTGTACCAACAGCTTGGGTTAGGCAATCTTCGTCCAACCCAAATGACTATTCAACTGGCTGATCGTTCTGTTAAGATTCCCAAAGGGGAAATTACGGATGTCTTAATACGGGTGGGGGAATTCATTTACCCCGTTGATTTTGTTGTTTTGGAAACACAACCCGTACATAATCACAGAGCGCAAACTCCTGTCATTTTAGGACGTCCATTCTTAGCCACAGCGAATGCGATCATTAACTGCCGAAATGGATCGATGCGGCTGACGTTCGGAGATATGACGAAGGAGGTGAATGTCTTTCATCTGGGGAAGCAGCCAAGGGATGTGGAGAATGACTCTTTTGATGTCAACTTGATAGAAGGATTGACCAGCGAACATGTGGAGGAGATGGAGTATGAATCTGAAGAGGAATTCGAGTTAGACGCTGATGACCTAACTCTTGATCAGATAGTTGGAACGAATGCTGAAAAGAGTACTAATTCCACTTCTATTCTTCCCTTGCACCATGAGCAACATGTTATAGATCCTGTCCCTTCTGCCGAGCTTAAGGTTCTTCCTGGTCATCTCAAGTACAAGTACTTGGATGATAAAGAATCCTTTCCGGTCATCATTGCATCCAATCTTACGAAACAACAAGAAGAGGACCTATTGACTGTGCTAAGGGAGAATAGAGAAGCCATAGGTTGGACCATGGCTGATTAAGGGAATTAGTCCTACGATTGTCCAACACAGGATTCACTTAACGGAAGATGCTAAGCCGAAAAGAGACCCACAGCGTCGACTAAACCCGATTATGCAAGAAGCTGTTAAATCTGAGATAATGAAACTATTAGACAATGGGATTATCTATCCTATATCTGATAGTCAATGGGTTAGTCCTGTTCACGCTGTGCCGAAGAAAGCTGGCTTTACTGTTGTGGAGAATGAGAACAAAGAATTGATACAAACACGTCTTCCAACGAAGATTCGAGTTTGTATTGATTATAGGAAATTGAATAGTGCCACACGTAAAGACCACTTCCCACTTCCGTTTATCGATCAGATGCTGGAGAGATTGGCGGGGCATGAGTATTATTGTTTCCTGGATGGATATTCAGGATATAATCAGATTCCCTGCGCCCGAAGACCAAGAAAAAACGACCTTCACCTGTCCGTTTGGAACTTTTGCATACCGTCGGATGCCCTTCGGTCTTTGCAATGCTCCAGCACATTTCAACGTTGCATGTTGAGCTTGTTCTCGGATATGGTGGAAAAATTTTTGGAAATCTTTATGGATGATTTTTCAATATATGGGGATACATTTGAGCAGTGCTTGTACCACCTGAAACTGGTTTTACAACGATGCACTGAAAAGAATTTGACACTTAATTGGGAAAAGTGTCACTTCATGGTTAAGCACGGGATTGTATTGGGACACAAGATATCAAGCATTGGAATCGAGGTAGACAAGTCTAAGGTGGAGGTTATCACCAAGCTCACTGAACCACAATGTTTAAAAGACATTAGATCTTTCTTAGGGCACGCTGGCTTCTATAGGAGGTTCATTCAAGGGTTTAGCAATATTGCGAGACCCTTGACAAATCTCCTAGGAAAAGACGTACTCTATGTCTTTGATGAAGAATGTCGAAAGTCGTGGAAAGAGCTGAAGGATAGACTTGTTTCTGCGCCTATCATATCTGCACGGACTGGACCAAACCATTTGAAATTATGTGCGATGCCTCTGACTTTGCGATAGGCGCTGTTTTAGGACAGCGTATTGAAAACAGGCAGCACGTGATATACTATGCTAGCAGAACGCTTACGATGCCCAGTTGAATTACACTACCACTGAAAAAGAATTTTTGGCAGTCGTTTTTGCGTTAGAGAAGTTCCGACAATATCTGCTAGGGTCCAGGACCATTATTTTTACTGACCACTCCGCCCTGAGGTACTTGATGCAAAAGAAGGACGCAAAGGCAAGATTAATTCGATGGATCCTTCTTTTGCAAGAGTTTGACTTGGAGATAAAAGACAAAAAGGGCGTTGAGAATGTGGTTGCGGATCATTTGTCAAGAATCCCGAACGCTCCTCATGAGAAAATACCGATTAATGAAGACTTTCCTGATGAGCACATTCTTGCGATGAGTGGAGAGCCCTGGTATGCCGATATTGTAAACTACCTTGCTACCAGGCAAATTCCTTCCCATTGGTCAGGACAAGACAAACATCGTTTTCTGAGCCAGATGCGGTTTTTCTTTTGGGATGAACCGTATCTATTCAAGTACTGTCCTGACCAAATTATTCGAAGATGCCTTCCAGAGGATGAACACCAGAGTGTCTTGACATTTTGTCACAAGTTAGCTTGCGGTGGACACTTTGGTCCACGGAAAACTGCAGAAAAAGTGCTCCAGAGTGGATTCTACTGGCCCACTCTCTTTAAGGATGCCTTTACCTTTTGCAAGCTTTGTGATAGATGTCAAATGACGGGTCGTATTACTCAAAAGAACATGATGCCCCTCACACCCATCTTGGAAGTCGAAATTTTCGACCTCTGGGGCATCGATTTTATGGGACCCTTTCCTCTGTCCTACGGTAACCAATATATCTTGGTAGCCGTAGATTATGTTTCTAAGTGGGCTGAAGCGATTCCTACACGAACAAATGACAACCAAGTTGTCATTAAATTTTAAGAGATTACATCATTTCACGCTTCGGAGCCCCCCGTGCGATATTGAGCGACAATGGGAGTCACTTCTGCAATAGGGCTTTTGAAGCCTTGATGCGGAAGTACTCAATTACTCATAAATTGTCCACGGCTTATCATCCTCAAACCAATGGGCAAGTTGAGGTAACAAACAGACAGATAAAACTCATCTGGAAAAGACCGTAGGACAGAATCGTAAGGATTGGTCCGTCAAACTGACTGATGCCTTATGGGCATACAGGACCGCTTACAAGACTGTCCTTGGTATGTCTCCGTACCGAGTTATATTTGGGAAAGCATGTCACTTGCCTGTTGAGTTAGAACACCGTGCACTATGGGCTTTAAAGCAACTGAATCTTGATTTGGATAAAGCCGGTGTTCTCAGGAAGCTGCAGATATCTGAGCTGGAAGAGTTACGAAACGAGGTATACGATAACGCTCGGATCACAAAGCACAGGACCAAGCTGTTTCACGACAAAGCCATTCACCGGAAGATTTTTGCTGTCGGTCAACAGGTTCTGTTATATAATTCTCGACTTCATCTTTTCCCTGGTAAACTGCGTACCAGGTGGTCAGGACCTTTTATTGTGCAGACTGTCTTCTCTCACGGAGCAATCAAAATTCTTGACCCAACCAATGGCAATATTCACTGTAAACGGACAACGCTTAAAGCCATTTTTTACCACAGATTCATTGTCACAAGACGTTCACGAACTGGGTTTTTATGACCCAGTTTACTTGTGACCTTTCCATTTGTATATTTTACCATGCATTTTTCATGAAAATCATTTTGGACCACCACTTGTTAATATTTTTCTTTTACATTTTTTGTAAATAATATAAAAAATAAAAAATAAAAAATAAATTTTTTTTTTTTTGGGATTTTTTTGCATGTAAAGAATTTCACATCCCTAGGTTTCTCTTTCCTCCCTAGGATTCTTTCATCTTTCAAAATACTTTGACCAAGGGTGGTAATTCAAGTTTTGACCTAGGGGTAAAATTGTACATCCCACTTTTTACCTACCCTATTTCAACATCTCCTCCTCACTTCGTCCTTCCTCACCAGAGAAAGTGATTTCAGATCTGAGATTTTCTTCCCAAACCCAACCTCCTCCAAAAATTTGATCCCACATCTCCTCCAAATTGCCGCGCCCTGCCGCCCATCTGCGCCATTCTGTCCCCTCAGGCGCGCTGGAAAACTTCATTCTGGTTGATTTTCAGTGCTGAACACAGATCCAGACATCTTCTTCTTCAGAGGCCTTTTCTGTGCTGTCTAAACTATTCTGTTGGATTCCCCCCAAGATCTCCGGGGGTGGTTTGCAATTTCTCTTCTCAAATCCTTTGCATTATTTTGTTCTTAGCAATTATGGCACCAAATCTATTTGTAGAGAGGGATTTTTCTCTATTGTTGAATGATGAAGGGGGATTTGGGCATATATTTTTAGATCGTATTCATGCGTGGAATTGGTACTCCCTAGTATATGATAACATTGATAATGATGCCTATTATTGCCCTCATTTGGTCACAACATTCTACAACTTATTGGACCATGCATCAGTTAATCATAACACTCACCAATTCACGGTTCATATGCCATTTGGTGACATCTTTGTCACCATTCCACTACTTTCTGAGACCACCGATATACCCATTCATCCCCATTACACTGACCCTTTACCACTAGTTGATTACATGCCTCTTATGGGGGTCCGCTGCACTGAGCAGGACCGTGGGCTCAAAGCCCAGTCCACATTTCGAAATGTACACTGCATTGGACGTTTGCTCCAACGCAATGTTTTTGGACTTGATCATTCCACAACTTTCAACAGGCCTGTGTTACAAATCATTCATGACTAATGACTAATAGACACACAGTCTGTTGAATAGGGCTATTTTCAACTCCCTACTTGATAATTCCTCCCGCACTCGAGGTGCAAAATATTCTCATCCAGTGTTAATTACACGTCTCTGTAGAAATTTCATACCGGATGATGTATTTAACTCATTTGAACGAGTGTATGTTATAGCTGAGAGACCCACGAGTTCATACACTGGTTGTTTACATGCACTCTGGTCACCTCGTGCCCAACCTGAGGACATTCCTGTGGAGTCCTCTTCGGAGGAGAGTTTAGAGGAGGTAGATGAGCCCCAATTCTGGAGACAGGACCCACCAGCAGAACCAAGAGCCTTCATGTCCACCATTTGGAAGGGCATGAAGAAGATATTTAGGGGACAAGTGCGGCTTCGGAAGAAAGTAGAGGAGCAATCTTCTAGATTAGCTGAGATGGAGGCGACTTTGAGGAGAACACAGTCTGCTGGACCAAGCACTTCTGCTGGTCCACAGAGACGGAGGAGGGAGTGACTTTTTACCTTACATATTTCATGCATCATTTTTATCTCACATACATTGAGGACAATGCATGAGATAGGTATGGGGGGGTAGACACTAACCTAGGATTTTTATTTTTTAGGTTTTCTTTTGTTTTTAGGATTTTCACTTTCTTTTAGGTTTTTATTTTCTTTTAGATTTTACTTTTCTTTATAGATTTTCTATTTAGATTTTACTCTTTTCTTTTTAGAAAATATAATAAAAAAAATATATATATATATATAAATAAATAAAATAAAAACTTTTTGAAATAAGAGACAAAGTTTAGATCTATTTTTAAAAAAATTAAGATGTATCTTAGGAATTAAGAAAGCCTTAATTATGACATCTTAAACCTAGTTGAAATAATAGATCTTGTTTGAAATTATAGGCTAAGTAAGTAAAATTGGTGAGATATTTTATCTTGAATTTTACCTTAGATAAATATGCACTTTACACTTACACATTTCTTGGGATGTAGACAAAGACCAAAAATGCCATATATAAAAAAAAAAAAAAAAATTTATTATAAATAAAAGATCACTTATTAAGCTGGATAACTATGCCTCAAGAAGCATGGTTACTCACGCCTAACGGTGATCTCACTTATTAAGCTGGATAATTGTGCCTCAAGAAGCATGATTGTTCACGCCTAACGGTGATAAAAGAATAATCCCCTTTAGTTTTGTGGCCTTTTTACTCGAGACCTTAAACCGAGGGATGTTTTCTCATCTGGTGCCCTAAGACGTCTGGTTTGGGAGTCATCGGTTAAAGGCTCGTTACATGGGTAAACTAGAAAGCCTAAACTAAGGGAAGAGAAAAAAAAAAAAAAAAGAAAATAAATATATATAATAAATGGCTTTATGGTGGAGTTGAAATCCCAGAAATTTTCACTGAGCACGGTGTGCATATTATCTAAGTTTTATGAAAGATAAAATATTCAATCCAATTTTGAATTCTTACCTTAATTAAAAACAAGATCTTGCATGGATACTAAGTTTAAGGAAGAATGATTATAGGTGGACTTATGACCTAGGATCACTTATATTTTTGCAAAAATAGTTCGTAAAATGTCTCTTATTCAAAATGCGTTTTCAAATCACTAACATTTGTCTTCTTTCTTTATGGATTTTGTGGGTGTAATCCACTGAAAACCCTCAGGAGACAACACTCCTCCTCTAGGGTAACTTAGAGGTTTAACGGCTTGTTGCACGTGCTCAGTGCAATCGTGTCACCTACGAAAGTGGTGTAATAAATTAGTTAGGATTTTTTTTTCTTTCTTTTTCTTTTCTTATTTTTTTGCTCGAGGACGAGCAAAAGCTAGGTATGGGGGTGTGATTGTTACACATATTTGCATATTATATCGCCTTCATATCATGCATTTTATATATAAATATGTGATTTTTACCCCTTTTCTCTCTAATTTTGCAGGACCACCACTTAAAGAGAAAAAAAAGCCTTTGAATCACTTTAATTAGTGATAATTAAAGGGGTTAAATCAAAAGAATCCAAGATTTGAATTCAAAATCAGTTGAGATCTGCGCGCCTAACAAAGATTCCAGAAGACCACGTGGCTAACCAACTTGTAACAACCCTGTAACAGAAAGTTGTTAGCTAACAGACTCTCAACGGCCGCGCCTTGCCGCTTGGGCGCGGCAATATCTGGGCCGTTGAGCCCCGGATTTTGTGGTAACGGCCAAGGATCTAGAGGCTTCTCATGGATGCTATAAATAGGTGGCCAGGGTTCGTGCGCGAAGGTAGTGAAGAGAGAGAGAAAATTTTGGATTGGTTGTAATTTTTGTTTTAGGATTTGAGTTCTCTTCTCCTTCCTCCTTGATCTCTAGCTAAATTGAGAGAGAGTTCTTCACTTTGAGAATTTGTAATCAAGACTTGTGACAACCTTGAAGCAAAGATTCAATGGAGCTCTCATCTTCTTTTTACTAGAATTCAGTATGCTTTCTCTTCTTATGCTTTTAATTCTTGCATTCAATTTCTAGTTCTAGTTTAATTCTAGTTGAGTTGTTTAGATCTTTGATTTCCATGGAGTATTATAGCTTTCTTGTTAGTGTAATGGAAGGCTAATTTCTTGAATGCATGGCTAGCTAAAGCTCACCTAGCTACTACTAGCTCTAGTTGATTGTATACTTCAATTCTTGCATTGTTTCATGTTTCTTGTAAATTCTAATGGAGTATGTTGTATCCTTTGGTGATTGCTTGTAAGATCTCTAGATGAATGGAGTATCTCTTATAAAGAGCATTTGATTGGATCAAAAGGATGGATTACCATTGGTTGTGTCACTTGAGTAGCAAGATCAACTCAAGCACTTCAAGCTAACTTTGTAGTTAAGCTTTGAAGTCCAAAAGAGTTTGATTCTTCTAACCTTTGCACTAAATGAGTACCAATCCTATATTTCCTCATTGTACACCTAGTAAGAGGACTTAGTATTCAAGAAGAGGCTTCTAGCTAACTAACCAAAAGGAACACTAAGTCTTCAAGAAAGAATACCACACACTTGAACAAGCAAGCCATTCTCAATTGTCTATGATTCTTGATGAGACAATATTGCAATCAACAATAGAGGTAGTATGTTAGCAAGGAGGCTGAGTAATGCTAGCCATGCATCTTTCTAATCAAGAGAATCAACACATTTCATTTTAGCATTCTTTTCTTTTCTTTACTTCAACACACTTCATTCACTTCATTTCACTTCTTATTCACAATGCACCACCACCAATCCACAACTTCTTGTATATTGTTTTCTCTTGTGTGATTAACAAAGAAGAGTATTGTTTCTTGTTCACTAGTATCATGAAAGCTTCTACGCTTGCTCTCCTCGTGGTACGACTCGATATAGCTACTCACTATAACGAAAGATTGAAACAAGGTATAATAATCAAATATTCGAAGTAAACAAGATCAAAGGTGAATTCTAAACTCTAAACCATCTCTTAAATACCTGATTCTTGTACAATTAACATCATATACCTTGTTTTTACCAATCAGAGAGCAAACAGCTCTCTGTCGGTTGACCGCTTCGGTCGACCGGATGCAGTGTCAGCTGCGTGCACGTATCCGTGCACGTCAGTCGACCGGAGCAGTCGACTGGCTTCTTTGGTGCGGTCGACCGTAACAGTCGACCGGCCAAGCCTGGCAGACAAAAATCAGGTCTGAAATCTGGGAAAAAATATTATAATAAATCTCACAAAATCTCTAAAATTCCACAAAAATAGTTTTATCATTTTATATTGAAATACAAACTTGTGTTAAAAATCCTAACACAAATTTCAAACATATTTGACTTTTTGTGTCATAGAAATTTTGCCAAAAACCAAAAACCGTATTTTCTAAAAACTTTGTATTTTGAATAGAAAATACACATTGTCTAAAATTATCCATGATACAAAAATATGATATTTAAACACTTTGAAGCATATTGTATATGAATAGAAATTCAATATACAAGAAACATATATATATCATGATTTTTGTCATTAAGTCCAAAAATATGTTTTGTTGTAAATACCAAAACATAAAATACATGGAATAGATTATCAAACAAAGTTTGTCTAAACAATTGAAGCATGCATGTATATAGAACAAATCTAATATACATAAACCATGTAAACTTGTTTTGATAAAAAATCTATTCATGAAAACCAAGATCGGTAAACCTAAAACCAAAAATCAAAACATGAAAGGTGTGTGTTGTGAACTTGAGCTTATCATACTATTCTGATCTTTACAATTAGGATCTAAACCCAAACTAAAACTATGGATACCTAAGTCTTCTTGTAGAGCGCAATCTCCAAGCTAGAGCGCAATCTCCAAGTCGGCTCGATCCAAAAACTCTTGATTCACCGAGCAAGTGCAATGTATGATCTTTGATGTGCGGGCTCTTGAATCAACATGTGCAAGCTTCCAATACATCTTGTTGAAGCTAACACCAACTAATATCTTGATTAATAAACTGAAACTAAAATCACAAGATAATTAGTACACATAACTACATGAGTTAATCATCATCAAAACTAGAGTGAAAGGCCTTTGGGCCAACAATTTTCAATTGGTATCTCAATTGATTATTTAATAAGCTTATGCATTATTTTAAAATTGGTATTTTTATTGATATCAAATATGTGCAATAATTTTCAATTGGTATCAATATGATTCTATTTTTGATTAAAATTCAAAATTGTAATGATTTATTACAATTGGTATCACTTACAATCGGTATCTTAAAATTTAATTTTTCAAAGATATCTCAAAATTTGTTTTATTGAGAAATTCAAAATTTTATTTTAATGAGAAAATTAAAAATGTTTTGATGTGTATTGCTTATATGCAAGGGGAGCTTAACATCTCTTCTACATATAGATTCATGTTGAGTGTATCTTATATTGAGGAGCTTGACAACTCTTCTTTATGCGGTACACATGTGTAGGGGAGCTTCACATCTCCTCTTATGCATTGCATATTATGCGTTATGTGAATTAGGGCTTGTCATCCTGATAGGTAGTAAAAAGTGCATATTTATCACCACATTCACTATCATATTTCCCTATTTATTCTTTTAATTATGCACTATTACTAATGTTTTATTATTTAATGTGTGCAGGCCTTGAGTAATTAAAAAATAAAGAAATAAAGCCTAAATGAAGCCCAGAAGCCCACAAAGCCATGTGCAAGCCCATGTGCAAAAGTAGCAATTACTAAAAGAAGAGGAAAGGGATGGACTTCTACTAAACCCTAATTGCTTGCAGGACAAGGCTTTAGATAAGGGGAGAAGAGTGCAAAGATAACAAAAATCGTTTTAAAAGATTTTAATTTAGGATAACTTGCTTCCCAAGTTATCCCGAATTTTCAAAATAAAGAGTCGGTATGCCCGATCTAAAAGGATATACTCAGATGGACGGACCAGAGAAGGCCACGCGCAAAAGCGCGTGGCCAGAGACCACACTATGGCCGCGGAAACGCGGCCATAGCCGCGTTTCCGCGGCATTATCGACGAGTTTGGTGATAAGGTTTCGTGGGAGAGTTGTACCGAGACTCTACTTCTTCCATCTTCTATAAATACCCCTGCAGAGCAACAGAGAAGGGCGTGCAGTAGAGTACGGAAACAAACTTAGGGTTTTTCTTAGGCTAATTTTTAGATTGTAACCTAGGTTTTTATTTTCTTCATGTAATTTTTGTTTTATTATGTAACTGAGAGGAGAGGATACTTTCATGGAGGAAGGAGATCAAGCTTGTACTGAGGTGACATCAGTGTAAGTAAATCTTTTCTTCCATTGTTAATTGAATCAAATCGAAGTTTATTTTTCCTATTCTTGCTTTGTTTTTGTTTCCCTATTTTGTGTTTGTGGATCCATATGAAACCAAGAGCTTCGAAGTTGCCTTCTCCTTGCAAGTGTCGTTGATGGTTTATGGTGATGAACATCTATTTCTATGGTAGTATAGCTCGCCTTTTATTCGTAGTATAGATCGGGAATGGGGAAGATCTCATATTCCATGCTTCGCTCGCCTTCAAAGAAAGGTACATCATTGACACGGTTCAAAGGTAAGCAGACGCCGAAGAGGTAAGTATGTTTTTAGTTTTTAGTTTTCTTTCTTTTATTTCTTTAGTTTAGATTACCAACACTACAATATTCCCAATCTCTTTCACTCTTTTTCATTGTAAATATCATTGTAAATATCATTATAAATAAAAAAAAGAGAACTTACTAAACAAGCTTCCATCGCTAGTCCCTCCCTGTGGATCACGACCCGCATAGCCACTTGCTATAGCGGTAGAATTGAGCACCCTGCACTATTGTTTTAAAAGTTTTAAAATTCTGTATTTTGTGTGCAGGTAAAATCTCAATCAAATTTTGGCGCCGTTGCCAGGAAGGGACGGTAAGTTATTCTCTAAAAAAAAAATAATTATTGATTTATTTATTATTTTTGTTTGCAGGTTCGGAGAACAGGAAATCTAACAGCAGCAAAGGACATATAGCAACTATCTGCCTCTGCCCTCGAAGGCAGAGCAGCAGAGCCTACTACAGAACCGCGTTTGCGCGGCAATAGCCGCGTTTTCGCGGCCTGAGTAGTGAACTACTCACTGATTTTTTTGCAGGTTGCTGGAAATTTAAAGTTAGACTTGCTGTTCTGTTACGTTTTCTCTGTAATCACCCTGCACACTGCTAATTAATTAACAGTAACCTATTTGTTGAAAAAAAATAAAAAAAATTAGACTCTTGCATATAGACATGTGTCTATTTAATTTTTAATTTCTGTTGAAGAGTGCTGGAGACAAGGTACGTTCGCATTGCATATAGACTAGGAAGCACCCTTGGCTGATTTACTGCTTTTGAGTGAATATTTGTCTATTGCTTTACACGTGCACTAAATTGACTTAAGGGCTTGTCCTATAAATAAGATAAGGTGGGGATTTCATCACCCTTCCTTGGCCCACAAACAATCTCCTCACTCACTAACCCAAGCCTAACTAAAAATGAGTAGACGTTGACTCTAGGGACATCTCGGACTCAATTAGGAGATTATCCTAAGGGGAACGGTGTTGGAATTTGACTCTTGCCAAATCAGTGTCTAGGAAGGGGATTGAGGGCCGAAAGCCCGAAGATTGGTGGTTATTTAATTAAGGAACGTCTTTGACGGAAAACCTCTGATTGAGGCAAAACCTGCACACAAAATAAAGAATTTCAGATTTAGAATGAAGATGTGCAAGTGCTCAATTCTTACCGCTATAACAAGTGGCTATGCGGGTCGTGATCCACAAGGAGGGTTTTGCGATAGAAGCGTTTACGTTTTTGTATTGAAATCTTTATGAAAACCAAACGAGAGTTCTTCTCTGTTTTTAAGTTAAAAAATGGAAAGAATTATGTTAGAGTTAGAAGAAAATGAGAGATGAAGAAGGTGGAAAAAAATCAGAAAACGGCGAAAGCGACTATGTACAAATGATTATTTACAAGGAAGTGAAAAGGAGTGGTGTTGGTGATTTAATTTACAGAAATGAAAGAAAAAAAAGAAGAGGAAGAAATACTTACCTAGATTGATTGATGACTTACCTGAAAACCTTTGCATGTTCGACCTTTGTTTAGGAGGCGTTCAACGCATAGATCATAAGCCCGAGCTCAGTCCCCGTTCGCATTATATCATCAAGTCTCGCACAAGTATGAAGTGATACGTCTTGAGGAGGAGAACGTCTTCTGAACTATCGTTGGCACTCGCATAACATCATTATACTTGTGCTTTGGAATTCACTTGTAAACTCAACAAAAACAAACGAGGTAAAGTAGAAGAGGAAGACGAAAACAAAAGAAAATGAAAGTAAAGAAGAACATAAAGATGTTACCTTTTATTGCTTGAAACGATGGAAGAAAGGAGGAGGGTGCATCGGTGTCACTCTCAACATATTCCTCTCTCTCTTACTTACATGAATCATCATCTAACCTAAGCTTACATACAAGTTACATAAAAAGAAAAGAAAAACCTAAACTAAGAAATGAAAAACTTGGCTAAATCCTATCTCTGCATCCTCGTCCATTTTCAGCACAAAGAATGACCTTTTATAGGCAAAAAACCCAGTGTGCAGGATCCCGGGGAGATCGGGGGAGCAAACGCTCCCCCTAACTCCCCAACCTTGCCGCAGAAACGCGGCTTGGGTCGCGTTTCCGCAGCCAGGGTGTGGCAAGGTGGCCACACCCTGTTGGTGGGTTGCCCTGGTTTCGCCCTCTGACTTTATCTGGAGTTAGTTTTCCAGTTTGAGTCCCGGATTCTGACGAAATGGCCTTGGATTCTTGGTTTTAACCGATCGATTCTGAGAGGATTCTTCTCAACCGGTTTTCAACCTCTTGATTTTGCCCTGATTTACTGAGTGCGAATTAATTCTGATTTAATTCAGAATTTTGGTGGGCTTTGGGCTCATTTCTCTTCATCTCCTTAAAGAATGGGCCTGCAAATAAATTAAGCAATTAATTAAGACAATGCAAAGTTTTATTCTAGAATAAGTATGAAAATATGATACTAAATATGCAACATTAGCGACCAATCACACCCCCATACCTATCTTTTGCTCGTCCTCGAGCAAACAACTAAACTATACTAAGGATTATTAGATCACTTTCGCAGGTCACGCGATTGTACTGAGCATGTGCAACAAGCCGTTAAACCTCTAGGTTTCCCCTAGAGGACGAGTTTTGTCTCGTGAGGGTTTTCAGCGGATTACACCCACAAAATCCATAAAGAAAGGGAAATAAAGAGTTAGTATTTTCAAAAAGCATTTTGAAAGAGAAAAATATTTGAAATATAATTGTAAGATTTAAGCAATCTATAAGTTATAGAAAACTGAATTTTCATTCCTAAACTTAGTCTCTATTCAAAAATTTGTTATCAATCAAAGTAAGGAGTCAAATTGTACTTCTCATCTA
The DNA here is from genome assembly GCA_038442645.1 of Agave tequilana. Lineage (NCBI taxonomy): Eukaryota > Viridiplantae > Streptophyta > Magnoliopsida > Asparagales > Asparagaceae > Agave > Agave tequilana. Next base: position 18,178 of record JAVJIF010009713.1, read on the forward strand.
GTCTATTACTTTACCCTGAGTCATATGCACTTGTGACTGTGAAAATTTTGACTAAGGGTTCATTAATTCTAACTCTTATGCCTTATTTATTTATATATATATATTTTTTGGTGGTATTATTTCTTAGCTTTATTAGGCTTTCTAATCTGCCCATGTAACGAGCCTTTAATCGATGACTCCCAAACCAAACGGTCTTAGAGCACCGGGTGAGAAGACACCCCTAGGACTTAAGGACTCGAGCAAACAAGGCCACAAAACTAAGGATTTTATTATATGAACCTCTTTTAGGCGTGAATACTTATGCTTTATTAGGCACAAATACCCAGCTTAATCAGAGAAATTTTTTTTCTCAAACTTATCTAATCATCTTTCGCATAAATACTAAGGCTTGCTTAGGCCAAAGCACCTAGCTAATCAATAATTAGATTTGTTTATCTTTTTTTTTCTTTTTTTTTTCAAACTTATCTAATTATCTTTTGCATAAATACTAAGGCTTGCTTAGGCCAAAGCACCTAGCTAATCAATAATTAGATTTGTTTTTTTTTTATATATTTTTTTTATAAGGCATAAGAGTCTTTGTTTTTGAACCCTAAGTGTGTAAGTGTATGAAGTGTGCATATTTCATCAAGGTAAAGATCAAGACTAAATTACTCTGACAAATTTTCTTCCTAACCCTAAAAATCAAACAAATAATCTTATTTTGACCAAGTATAAGAAATCCTAATTTGGATTTTTCCTATTCCTTAAAATTGACTTAATTTCTTACAAAAATATGTCAAAATATTGTTTCTATTTTCAAAAAGTTTTTAAAAGTAAAGAAAATGTTATTTTTTTTTTTATAAAAAGAAAAATCTAAGTTATGTTAGACCGTCCCCCACACCTATATCATGCATTGTCCTCAATGTATGAATTAATGCATAGATGCATGAAAAAGAAGAAAGGGAAGGAGAATGTTACCTTAAGGTGGTGGTTCCGGTAGTGGTCTGATTGGTCCACGAAATGCGGCCCAATCGACTTTTCGTTAGGTTCGGAGGAACCCACCAGAAATTTCTTTAATATAACCATTAAAATGATGAATCCATAATGGATTCTTATTAAATATTTGACCCATCTAATTTCCTAATTCCATAACAAATTTCGGAGTCAAATTTGTCAACCACCTCGTCCCAGAATGGAGTGTGAAAAGATAGAATGATTGACTTGGACTCAGGAAGTACAGGAACTAATACCAACTCAGGAAGATGACTTAAGTCAAGTAAAGGCTCAGGAGTCGAGATTGGTTCAGAAAGTGGGTCCAAGTCAAGAAGTTGAAACTCAAGTCCACATTTATTTTCCAACAATGGAATGTGACCTAATATTGGTGATTCAAGTTCAGGAATGATAGGTGTGGGAATCAAATCTGACTCTAAAATATTACTCCAGTCAGGTAACAAAACAGGAGTCAATATTGATTCGAAAATTTGAACTGGATCACAGATGAGGATCTAGGTCACATTTCTCATTGAGTTCAATTTCATAAAAATGAGAACTTGTCAATTTATCAATAGGATTTTCAAAAGTGTAAAATTGGACAAGTTCAATATAATCATCTAAAATGGGTGATTCAATTCATGATGAATTGGCACAGGATCCAATGTTGACTTGGGAAAGAGATTGAAATCAGGTGAAGACACCGGAGTCATTATTGAATCAGGAAGTAGAATTGAATCACTAAGTTGAGATTCATGATCAAATTCATTTTCAAGTTCGATTTCAGGAAAAGGATAACTTGCCAAACTGTCAATATTCTTTTCAAAATTTGGAGTTTGAGCAAGTTCAAATGATTGTTCTGAAATGGAACCTTGATTTCCAAAACAACCTGACTCATCGGCTCTAACAGGATGGTTAGTGACATCAGAACTGGTCAAACGGTGGGAACGTAGAGATTGGACCATCATATCTATATTACGATTACGAGCGTTTTGAGCCTGAGTCATGGCTTCAAGCATCTTTTCATAGTTGATGGGTTCATTGTTTTGATGAAAAGATGAAGTGTTGTCTTGAAATTGGTGGTGAAATTGTGAGTCCATCAGATTTTGGGATTTGTGTTTGGACTCACCATACTCATTTCCAAAATTGATAGCTTTCTATTTTGGACTGGTGGAACTGAGTATGAATCTTGGAAATATTGTGGACTAGGTGGAGAAGGAGGACAAGTTGGTTGAAAATTGGACTCCGGGTAGGTGAATCCCCACTGACTCTATGAAGAGTTGAAATCATTATGGAAATTATAGTTATTAGATTGGGGGTATGGGTTATATTGATTCGGATAAGACCAATCCGGCACACTAGGTTGGTTAAAGTTATGATATGCCGGGTTGGTAATATCCGAAAATGAAGTCGGTGTGTAATATGGATTATTATTGAAGTTAGAAAAATTATTATTATAAGCCATATCACACAATAGAATACAAACAAAAAGAAAGAAAAAACAAATAAATAAGCAAACAAATAAAAGAAAAAACATTCTAACTAAGTTAAGGTAGATCTATGACCTAGACGACTCCTAACTGATTAGACTGTCCATGGGAGGTTTAATGCAGACTTTGACCACAAGCTAATCAGCCAGGTCAGGGCAAGGTTGGTGGGAGGTTTTCCGTCAAAGACGTTTCTTAATTAAATAACCACCAACCTTCGGGCTTTCGACCCTTAATCCCTTTCCTAGACACTGATTTTGCATGAGTCAAATTCCAACACCTTTCCCCTTAGGATAATCTCCTAATTGAGTCCGAGATGTCCCTAGGGCCAACGTCTACTCATTTTTAGTTAGGCTTGGGTTAGTGAGTGCTTGGAATCTGATTTTTGGGCTAAGGAAGGGTGATTAAATCCCCACCTTATCTTGTTAATGGGTGGTGCCCTTAAAATCAGTTTGTGCAAGTGTACAAGATATGTAAATAAGATTCACTCAAAGCAATGAAGATCAACCAAGAGGTGAGTCCTATTCTACATGCAATGCGAACGTACCTTGCTCCAGCACTCTTCAACAGTAAAATAAAAGAATTGAAAAGACACGTGCCTGAAATGCAAACGTCTAATCAATTTTTTATCTTTTTCAACAAGTATTTTACTGTTGGTTTATTAGCAGGTTTATGGTGATGGAATATAAGATATAAAGTTGTAGCAAGCTATGTTTTTGCAAAGCAAGCAACCCTGCACAAAACCTATTAGTAGTCAACTCTTCTTTGCCGCGGATCCGCGGCTTTGGCCGCGAAAACGCGACAAATCAGAGGGCCCTTGGCCTCTGCTTTCTAGAGCAGAGGCCCAAGACCACTTGTATGTTACTGCAATCTTAATTTCCTGCTTTGCTTTCCCTATAACCTGCAACAGAGAAGAAAATTCGTTTTAGTTCTAAAAAATTTTCAATAAAAATTCAGATTTCAATAAAAACGTTACCCTCCCCGGCAACGGCGCCAAAATTTGATTGAGGTAAAACCTGCACAAAAAATAAAGAATTTCAGATTTAGAATGAAGATTTGCAAGTGCTCAGTTCTTACCACTATAGCAAGTGGCTATGCGGGTCGTGATCCACAAGGAGGGTTTTGCGATAGAAGCGTTTACGTTTTTGTAGTGAAATCTTTATGAAAACCAAACGAGAGTTCTTCTCTGTTTTTAAGTTAAAAAATGGAAAAGAATTATGTTAAAGTTAGAAGAAAATGAGAGATGAAGAAGGTGGAAAAAATCAGAAAACGGCGAAAGCGACTATGTACAAATGATTATTTACAAGGAAGTGAAAAGGAGTGGTGTTGGTGATTTAATTTACAGAAATGAAAGAAAAGAAAGAAGAGGAAGAAATACTTACCTAGATTGATTAATGACTTACCTGAAAACCTTTGCATGTTCTACCTTTGTTTAGGAGGCGTTCAACGCATAGATCATAAGCCCGAGCTCAGTCCCCGTTCGCATTATATCATCAAGTATCGCACAAGCATGAAGTGATACGTCTTGAGGAGGAGAACGTCTTCATGAACTATCGTTGGCACTCACATAACATCGTTATACTTGTGCTTTGGAATTCACTTGTAAACTCAACAAAAACAAACGAGGTAAAGTAGAAGAGGAAGACGAAAACAAAAGAAAATGAAAGTAAAGAAGAACATAAAGATGTTACCTTTTATTGCTTGAAACGATAGAAGAAAGGAGGAGGGTACATCGGTGTCACTCTCAACATATTCCTCTCTCTCTTACTTACATGAATCATCATCTAACCTAAGTTACATACAAGTTACATAAAAAGAAAAGAAAAACCTAAACTAAGAAATGGAAAACTTGGCTAAATCCTATCTCTGCATCCTCGTCCATTTTCAGCATAAAGAATGGCCTTTTATAGGCAAAAACCCAGTGTGCAGGATCCCGGGGAGATCGGGGGAGTAAACGCTCCCCTAACTCCCCAACCTTGCCGCGGAAACGCGGCTTGGGCCGCGTTTTCGCGGCCAACTGGCCATACCCTGTTGGTGGGTTGTCCTGGTTTCGCCCTCTGACTTTATCTGGAGTTGATTTTTCAGTTTGAGTCCCGGATTCTGACGAAATGGCCTTGGATTCTTGGTTTTTACCGATCGATTCTGAGAGGATTCTTCTCAACCGATTTTCAACCTCTTGATTTTGTCTTGATTTACTGAGTGCGAATTAATTCTGATTTAATTCAGAATTTTGGTGGGCTTTGGGCTCATTTCTCTTCATCTCCTAAAAGAATGGGCCTGCAAATAAACTAAGCAATTAATTAAGACAATGCAAAGTTTTATTCTAGAATAAGTATGGAAATATGATACTAAATATGCAACATTAGCGACCAATCAACCTCCTACCAATCTTGCCCTGACCTGGCTGATTAACTTGTGGTCAAAGTCTGCATTATACCTCCCGTGGACAGTCTAACCAGTTAGGAGTCGTCTAGGTCATAGGTCTACCCTAACTTAGTTTAGAATTTTTTTTGTTTTTGTTTTTCCTTTGCTTGCTTATTTGTTTGTTTTTTGTTTGTATTGTGTGATATGGCTTATAACAACAATTTTTTCAATTTTAATCCATATTACACACCAACCTCTTTTTCGGATATTGCCAACCCGGCATATCATAACTTTGACCAACCTAGTGTGCCGGAGTGGTCTTATCCGAATGAATATAACCCATGCCCCCCATCGTATAACCATAATTTCCATAACAATTTCAACTCTTCACAGAGTCCATGGGGATTCGCCTCCCCCGAGTCCAATTTTCAACCAACTTGTCCTCCTTATCCACCTTGTCCACAATATTTCCAAGATTCATACTCAGTTCCACCAGTTCATAATAGAAAACCATCTATCTTGAAAATGATGAGTATACATGAGTCCAAGCAACAATCACCATCAATCTTGGACATGATGATGCGTGAGTCCAAGCACCAATCACAGAATCTGACCGACTCACAATTTCATCACGATTGTCACAACAACACTTCATCTTTTCAAGTCCAATCACAACAAAATGATGCACCAATCGACTATGAAAAGATGCTTGAAGCCATGACTCAGGCTAGAATCGATCGTGATCATGAAATAGATATGATGGTTCAAACTTTACGTTCTCACCGTTTGGCCATTTCTGATAACCATTCTATTAGAGCTGAAGAGTCACGTTGCTTTGGAAAACAAGATTCTATTTCAGTACAATCATTTGAACTTGCCCAAACTCCAATTTTTGAAAATGACATTGATAATTTGGCAAGTTATTCATTTCCTAAAATAGAACTTGAGAATGATCCTAACCCTCAACTTGGTTATTCAATTCTACTTCCTGATCCAATAATGACTCCGGTGTCTTCACCTGATTTCAATATTTTTTCCGAGTCAACATTGGATCCGGTGCCAATTCATAATGAAATTGAATCACCCATCATTGATGATCATCATATTGAACTTGACCAATTTCATACTTTTGAAAGTCCCATTGACAAATTGGCAAGTTCTCAATTTTATGAAATTGAACTCAATAAGATATGTGACCCTGATTCTCAAATTTGTGATCCAGTTCAAATTCTCGAATCAATATTGACTCCTGTTTTGTTACCCGATTTGAGTAATATTTTAGAGACAGTTTTGATTCCCACACCTGTCATTCTTGAACTTGAATCACCAATATTCAGTCACATTCCATTGTGGGAAAATAAATGTGGACTAGAGTTTCAACTTCTTGACTTGGACCCACTTCCTGAACCAATCTCGACTCCTGAACCTTTACTTGACTTAAGTCACCTTCCTGAGTCGGTATTAGTTCCTGTACTTCCTGAGTCCAAGTCAATCATTCTATCTTTTCACACTCCATTTTCGGACAAGGCGGTTGACAAAATTGACTCCGAATATTATTATGAAATTTGGAAATTAGATGGGGTGAAATTTTTAAAAAATGTTCGTACACACATCATTTTAGTGGGTTATCCAAGAGAGATTTCTGGTGGGTTCATCCGAACTCCACAAAAATTCGATTGGGCCGCATTTCGTGAATGTTTTCCATTTATTTGTAAAGGGGAAAACTTACATTAAAAAGAGTTGAGCAGCTAAATTACAAGTATTCTAAAAGATTACAAGTAGATCTCCTCAGAGATTCTGGAGAAGTGTGCCGATAGGAGTCTGGTCAGCGCGCGACCACTTTGTCCCTTTGACGATGCGAGCGATGAGATTCCCTTCTCGCCTGGTTCGGGGAATCAGAGAACAGAAGGTTGGTAGAACCCTCTTGCTACTTCTCAAAACCGCCTTCAACTAGGAATTCCTTCTCGCCTGGTTCCGGAGATTCCTTGAGAAGAAGGTATTAGGGTATCAGCACCCTGATTAGAGAAGCAATTATCTAAAAGTCTCTGAATTCTTGTGCGCACGGTGCATCGTGAAGAAGTCTCTGCTTGTGGAGTCCTCTCTCTCTCTTTCAGAAGTCGTCCTTGTGCATGTGCGTGGTCTCTACTTCTGGAGGTGCCTCTCCTTGTGCCCTGGTGGGCTATTTATAGGGAGAGCAGGGGTATAATTGTCCCTTGAAAATATGAAAATAGATTGAATCAAATCTGTTTAAATCTGAAAAGTAGCCTTGCTGCGAGGCTAGGATCAGCTTCTGCGAAGCTAGAAATGGCAGGTCGGTTGATTCTCTTGATCTGTTTTGATTCTTTCCATATCGTTGGAGGATTTCCCCTGATCTTCTTACTCGTTTTAGAAGATTCAAGAGATTGTGGCAATCAACTGCCAGATTTGATCTCAGATTTGATCTTGATTGGATTTGATGTCAATCCTGATTAGATTTGATCTCATCTGGAGATTTGATTGGTCAAAGGTTGACCATAGCAGACCAGCAGTGGCGCTGCCCGCTTTGAACTCATAGCGGAGCTGGAGGCAGTATCTGGCGAAGTCAGAAGAAAGCTCTTCGGCGGAGCTAGATGTCGTCTATGGCGAAGCTACCGCATACCCCTCTGCGCAGTTGCGTATGGCCTCAGGCGAAGTTGACTCTCTCTGCGGAGTTGCGCTTCAGCAGTTCAGGCGAAGCTATGAGTTAGCTTCCTGGCGGAGCTTTGAATGGCTTTAAGGCGAAGTCGGATGATCTTAGCCTCTCAGGCGAGGCTATCCCTTTGGGCTCATGTGATGCTAAGTGCTAGCATCTTAGACCTGCTGAGGTCTGTTTAGAGACAATCCGGGCTCACTGTCTGCTTGTTGGATCAGTGGAGTCCAAGTTGCTTTCTTGTCCCTCAGAGATGGGTGAAAACTGGTCGTCAGCTTGTCTGTCACTTGTCTTTTGTAAATGTCAACAAGTTTAGACATTGTTCGGACCAATAAGAATCTTGTCTTTTTTAAGTGTCAACAAGACCCCCTTCAAAGTTTTCGAAAGTCTGCAATGGCTCAGACTTCGAAATACTTTGAACTGCTTTGATCAGTGGTATGTGAAGTACAAACGTCGCCATGGTGGTTGAGTTCAGCTTCGCTTTTAATCCTGCTTTGGGATAAGTTCGCTGGAGAATCATGTAGATTCGTGTCTGGGTAGCTTCGCATCCGGGCTTCCAGGAATAAGTTCGCTCTGGGCTTCCAGGAATAAGTTCGCTCTGGAGCATCTGTTGCTTTCCAGAGGCCAACTACTGTGGGTCAATCACGAGAAGGATTACTCCTTTTTCGAGGTCAGAATGACTTCTCTCGCATTGATCGAGGGAGATATCTTCCCTTGTGCGTTTTCGAGGGAGGATATTCCCTTTCTTCAAGGCGCAATAGGTGCCTTTATGAGGGAGAGCGTTTCTTCCTTTGTACGGTTCCAAGGGAAACCGTCCCTTTTCTCAAGGCACAATAAATGCCTTAAATGCGCTCGTGCTTCCACGCTTGAGGCGACAGCGCTCAGGCCATGAGGCCTATAAATAGGACACTTGAGGTCCTCTGAAGAGAAGTGATCTGCTCTTCTTCTCTTCTCTTGGTTGAGATAGATACTCAGATCTCTGAACTAGTAGGGATGCCCACTCTGGTTATTACCCGGCCAAGGACCGGTAAGTCTCGATCATTCAGAGACCTTACCAATGAACTTTTAGGGAATTCATCTCCCTTAGTTTAGCTTTAGCTTTAATCAGCTGCTTAAGGGATTAATTTCCCTTGTCCTCCATTTAACTGATCTGCAGAGAAGGATTTCAGCATAGCTTCCCAGCGAAGCTATCATTTTGACTTGATCAAAGAAAGATCACTGCATGCTTGTTAAGTCCGCTACACAGGCGAAACTCGGGACTTAGTCTCTTCAAAGTTGAGCCAGTCTTGCCATATAGGTGGGGCTAAGACTGCGTCCCTCAGGATCAGTCAGGCTTAGCCATATAGGCGAGGCTAGGACTTGGCATTTGCTGAGCTATCCCATCATCTCTGTGCAAGTGAGGCTGTTGATTGGTAGTCAAAAGTGCTTTTTATCATCATATTTACCATCACATTTTTCATATTTATTCATTTAATTCTGCACATTTATTAATAATTAGTAATTTATTGTGTGCAGGCCTCGAATTGTTATTTTAGCAATAAATAAAGCCTAAAGAGCCTAAAAGCCCAGATCCAAGCCCATGTTTGAAGCCCAGGTGAAAAAGCGCAATTACAAGAAGTCAAAATGCAAATACAAGGGCTAAAAGTTGCAAATATCAGAGATTAGGGAAGGATAGACTTCTATCCAACCCTAAACACCTGCAGGATGAGAATAAAAGGCCAAGATAAGAAGAAAATTCGTGGGAGGAAGATTTGAAGAAATCTGGATTAAGGGTAACTTGATTACCAAGTTACCTCGAAAATCCAGATTTAAAAGGCCAGGATTACAATTCTAGAAGCAGGCGCCCACATGGACGGACCAGGAGAGGCCACGCGCCAAAGCGCGTGGCCAGAAGCCACAAAAGTGCCGCGGAACCGCCGCAAATCCGCGGCACTTTGATAAGATCCTGATCCCAAATTTCGTGGGCAGATTCGTCCGGGACTCTGTAGCCTTCTGCATCTATAAATATCTCCTGCAGTGCAACGTAAAGAGCGTCCAGCGTCCAGCAAAGGGCCAAAAGCTAGGGTTTTTAGGTTTTAGGTTAGATTCCATTGTAAATTTTTATTTTCTTTTTGTGAAAGCTGAGAGGAGATGTTGCATTCATGGAGGAAGGGATCCTCTTGTACCGATGGTGACAGCCGGTGTAAGTTGTAAATTTTCCTCCATTGTTTAAATCAAATCAAAGCTTGTTTTGTTATTTTTATGTTTTATTGTGTCTCTATCTTTGTCTATCATTGTTTTTCTATTTTTGGTTTATGACATTGTTTCTTTCTCTAATGTCTTGCCCACCATGAGATCCAACTGCTTCGAGAATACCTAGCCGAAGAAGGAACCTTGATGGCCTATGGCGATGAACAGGTCTTCATAGTTGCTTTTTATTCCCTAGTTGCTTTTTATTCCATAGTTAAGAAGGCGGACGATCCTATATGCCATGCTTGTACGCCTTCTAAGAAAAGGTAAATCATCGCAACGGTTCAAACGGTAAGCAGACTGAAGAGGTAATCTTTCTTTCTTTTCTTCCTTTAGTTTAGATCCACATCTTCCTAAATTCTTCTTTTCCACTTCACTGTAAATACCACCCAATGTAAATACCATCGTGACTAACAAAATAACTAAAAAAGATAAATTTTTAGAGAAACTTGCTTAACGCTTCCATCGCAGTCCCTCCCTGAGGATCACGACCCGCATAGCCTTGCTACCGCGGATTAGAACTGATTCCTCGCACGATCTATTCTTAATCTAATATTCTAATTTTTGTGTGCAGGAAAAATCAGTTAACAAATTGGCGCCGTTGCCGGGGAGGGACGGTAAGTTATTTCTAAAACAAAAAAAAATTAATTTTTAACTAATTCTTTATTCTTTTCTGTTTGCAGGTTTGGAGAACAGGAAACAGAAACATATCGCAGCAGTGGACATATAGCTATCCTGTGCCTCTGCCCTCGAAGGCAGAGCACGAGGACCTGCAACTTTGCCGCAGAAACGCGGCCAGAGCCGCGGATCCGCGGCAATTGCAGTGAACTACTCACTGAATTTTTTTGCAGGTCTCTGTAAATTAAAATACTGCTTACTGATATATTCTGTTTTGTTCTGTGATACACCTGTAAATTGCTAATAATTCAACAGTAAAATATTGATTGTTAAAAATAAAATTTGATTAGACGTTTGCATATTAGGCACGTGTCTTTTCAATTATTTTTATTTACTGTTGAAGAGTGCTGGAGACGCAAGGTACGTACGCATTGCATGTAGAATAGGATTCATCTCTTGGTTGATTTTCTGCTTTGAGTGATTCTTATCTATTTATCTTGTACACTTGCACTAATTCATCTTAAGGGCATAACCCATTAACAAGATAAGGTGGGGATTTCATCACCCTTCCTTAGCCCAAAAATCATATCCCGAGCACTCACTAACCCAAGCCTAACTTAAAAATTAGTAGACGTTGGCCCTAGGGACATCTCGGACTCAATAGGAGATTATCCTAAGGGGGAACAGTGCTGGAAGTTGACTCTTGTCAAATCAGTGTCTAGGAAAGGGATTGAGGGCCGAAAGCCCGAAGATTGGTGGTTATTTAATTAAGGAACGTCTTTGACAGAAAACCTCCCACCACTCTTGCCCTGACCTGGCTGATTAACTTGTGGTCAAAGTCTGCACCCGACCTCCCGTGGAAAGTCTAACCAGTTAGGAGTCGTCTAGGTCATAGGTCTACCCTAACTTAGGTTAGAATTTTTCTTTTTGTTTGTTGTGTTTGTGTTGGTGTGATATGGCATATAAGAATAATTCCAATTTTAATTCATATTACACCCCTAACTATTATTCGGATATTACCAACCCGGCATACCCTAACTTTGACCAATCTAGTGAGCCGGAATGGTCTTATCCGAATGAATATAACCCACACCCCCCATCTTATGACTACAATTTACATAATAATTTCAACTCTTCACAGAGTTCATGGGTTTCGAGTCCCCCGAGTCTAATTCTCAACCAAATTGTCCTCCATATCCATCTAGTCCACATTCTTTCAATGATTTATACTTAGATCCACCAATTCAGAATAGACTACCATCTATTGGGGAAATGATAAGTATGCATAAGTCCAAGCAACAATCACCATCAATCTTAGATAGGATGATGCGTGAGTCCACCGACTCACAATTTCATCATGATGACACTTCATCTTTTCAAGACCAATCAGAACAAGATGATCCTATCGACTATAAAGAGATGCTAGCTGCCATGACTGAGGCTCAATTAGCCCGTGATCATGACATAGATTTGATGGTTCAAGCTTTACATGCTCACAGTTCGGCCGCTTCTTCTGCTTTCATTGACCACTCACTTAGAGCCGACGAACCAAGTTGCTGTGGACAACAAGATTCTAATTCAGTACCATCATGTGAACTTGCCGAAACTCCAATTCTTGATAACTTGGCAAGTTTTTCCTTTCCTGAATTAGAACTTGAGCTTGAATATGATCATGATCTTCCACTTGATGATTCAATTTTATTTCCTGATCCAATAATGACTCCAGTGTCTCCACCTGATTTCACTTTTCCCGAGTCAACATTGGATCCTATTCCAATTCATTATGAAATTGAATCACCCATTTTAGATGATCATATTGAACTTGACCTAGATTCTCACAATCTCTTTACTTCTGAAACTGATTGTACAATTCTGACGGAAGATGTTGACCTTAGTTTTGAAGAATTGTATGGCGATGAGCTAGAATTCCTTAATATTGGAAGTAAAGAGATATCATCCATATTAGGTCACATTCCATTGTGGGAAGAAGATTGTGGACTTGAGTTTCAATTTCTTGACTTGGACCCAATTCTTGAACCTAGCCCGACTCCTGAGCCCTTACTTGATTTGAGCATCTTCCCTGAGTCGGTATTCGTTCCCGCACCTATAATGTCCAAGTCAATAATTCCATCCTTTCATACTCCATTTTGGGACAAGGAGGTTGAGACAATTAACTCTGAAATATATTATGAAATTTGGAAATTTGATGGGGTGAAAATACTAAAAATTGATTATACATATATTTTTGTGGGTTATGTAAGGAAAGTTTCTGGTGGGTTCCACCAAATTATTTGTTATCTTGATTGGGCCGCATTTCGTGGACCAATTAGACCACCTCCGGAACCACCACCCTAAGGTAACTTCTGCCTTCCCTTGTTCTGTTTCATGCATATATGCATTCATTCATACATTGAGGACAATGCATGAGATAAGTGTGGGGTGGGCTTTACTAATATACTAGCATAGGTAGAAACTAACAAAAATTTGCTTAAAAAAAAAAAAAAATCTGAAAAAAAAAATTAAAAAAAAATGTTATAAAAAGGAAGTATTTTGACTTATTTTTTTTGAAAGAAATCTAAGTTAGTTTTAAGGATTAGGAAAATCATGATTAGGATTTCTAAAGACTTGGTCAAAATAAATAAATTGTTTAAATTTTAGGTATAGGAGAGAAATTGAATAAATAATTAGTCTTGATTTTTACCTTAATGAATATTGCATACCTAATGCATATCTAGAATTCTAAGACAAAGACCCTTGTGCCTCATATATAAAAAGAAAAAGAAAAAAAAATCACTAATTAAGCTGGATACATGTGCCTCAAGAAGCATAAGTATTCACGCCTAAAGGTGAATGCAAAAAAAAAAATAAATAAATAAAAAATAAAAAATAAAAAAATAATACCTTAGTTTTGTGGCCTAGTTCACTCGAATTTGAGTCGCGGGGTGTTTTCTCACCTGGTGCCCTAAGACCGACCGGTTTGGGAGTCACCGACTTTAAAGTTCGCTACATGGGTGGATTAGAAAGTCCGAGGGAACTAAGGAAAAATTACTTATATGTACTAACACATCTAATAATCAATTAGTTAGGTATTAGGGCCTCAAGAAGCCTTGATGCCTACACGAAAGAAAATTAGATGCGTTATACATATTTAAAAAAAAAATAAAAAAAAAAAAGAAAAAAAAATATATAAAGAGGCATGAGAGTCCAAGTTAAGGAATTCCTAGATTCACAAGGGTGCGTATGACTTTTGGTAACGAAAAAGACTATATTAGAAATTCAATTTTAATCCTTACCTAAAATGAATAACAATTGACTTTATAAAGACTAGGTTTGAAGAATGAATAAAAATGAGGATCCTAAAACTTATAGACTACTTAGTCTCTTCAAATATAATTCAAATATTTTCCTTTTTATGGATTTTGTGGGTGCAATCCGCTGAAAACCCTCACGAGACAACACTCGTCCTCTAGGGTAACCTAGAGGTTTAACGGCTTGTTGCACGTGCTAAGTGCAATCGTGATTCCTACGAAAGTGAGTTAGGTTAGATTAACTTTTTCTTTTTTGTTTTTACTCGAGGACGAGCAAAAAGATAAGTGTGGGGGTGTGATTGGTAGTCAAAAGTGCATTTTTATCATCATATTTACCATCACATTTTCATATTTATTCATTTAATTCTGCACATTTATTAATAATTAGTAATTTATTGTGTGCAGGCCTCGAATTATTATTTTAGCAATAAATAAAGCCTAAAGAGCCCAAAAGCCCAGATCCAAGCCCATGTTTGAAGCCCAGGTGAAAAAGCGCAATTACAAGAAGTCAAAATGCAAATACAAGGGCTAAAAGTTGCAAATATCAGAGATTAGGGAAGGATAGACTTCTATCCAACCCTAAACACCTGCAGGATGAGAATAAAAGGCCAAGATAAGAAGAAAATTCGTGGGAGGAAGATTTGAAGAAATCTGGATTAAGGGTAACTTGATTACCAAGTTACCTCGAAAATCCAGATTTAAAAGGCCAGGATTACAATTCTAGAAGCAGGCGCCCACATGGACGGACCAGGAGAGGCCACGCGCCAAAGCGCGTGGCCAGAAGCCACAAAAGTGCCGCGGAACCGCCGCAAATCCGCGGCACTTTGATAAGATCCTGATCCCAAATTTCGTGGGTAGATTCGTCCGGGACTCTGTAGCCTTCTGCATCTATAAATATCTCCTGCAGTGCAACGTAAAGAGCGTCCAGCGTCCAGCAAAGGGCCAAAAGCTAGGATTTTTAGGTTTTAGGTTAGATTCCATTGTAAATTTTATTTTCTTTTTGTGAAAGCTGAGAGGAGATGTTGCATTCATGGAGGAAGGGATCCTCTTGTACCGATGGTGACAGCCGGTGTAAGTTGTAAATTTTCCTCCATTGTTTAAATCAAATCAAAGCTTGTTTTGTTATTTTTATGTTTTATTGTGTCTCTATCTTTGTCTATCATTGTTTTTCTATTTTTGGTTTATGACATTGTTTCTTTCTCTAATGTCTTGCCCACCATGAGATCTAACTGCTTCGAGAATACCTAGCCGAAGAAGGAACCTTGATGGCCTATGGCGATGAACAGGTCTTCATAGTTGCTTTTTATTCCCTAGTTGCTTTTTATTCCATAGTTAAGAAGGCGGACGATCCTATATGCCATGCTTGTACGCCTTCTAAGAAAAGGTAAATCATCGCAACGGTTCAAACGGTAAGCAGACTGAAGAGGTAATCTTTCTTTCTTTTCTCCTTTAGTTTAGATCCACATCTTCCTAAATTCTTCTTTTCCACTTCACTGTAAATACCACCCATTGTAAATACCATCGTGACTAACAAAATAACTAAAAAAGATAAATTTTTAGAGAAACTTGCTTAACGCTTCCATCGCAGTCCCTCCCTGAGGATCACGACCCGCATAGCCTTGCTACCGCGGATTAGAACTGATTCCTCGCACGATCTATTCTTAATCTAATATTCTAATTTTTGTGTGCAGGAAAAATCAGTCAGCAGCTGTCCTCTGCTTTAACTGAAATCAATGTTTGACTGAATCAGATTGCTTCGTCCCAAGGAATTTGACTTAGTGCTTTTGCAATTTCTCCTGTGTTTAACTGCTAATTTGTTCCGGTTTACATTGCAGTGAGCTATGTTCGCCAATCTTGTGACTTGATGAAAGAAACCAGGAAATTTCCTCTTGCTTTTCCAGTTAAAACTTTACTCTTAAGCAGGAGGAACAAACTGGGGCAGCCGCTGTGCGTCCCAGAGGAGGTTGGCAGTCGCTTATCCGAGATGATCCACTTCGAGGCGAGGCCGGTAGTCTCTTATCCAAGATGATCCACTTCGGGAAAGCGGACGTCACCTGTAAGGTCTCGGATCCTCCATTGCCAATGTTCATCAAGGACGATCCAACTTCCTTTGCCAATTTAAGGAAGATCCAGCTTTCTGATGGCAAAACCTGTCATTATGCGAAGGATCACGGCCTTGTCCTGGTGGCACCATCTGTCCTGGTGGCACCATCTGCCATTATGTGAAGGATTATGGCCTTGTGCAAGAGGAAGGCCTTTCGTGTCTGGTTGGTTTGGCTTGAAAGTTGATAAGACCACTTGTATGCCTCTTGAGCAAATGATTCTGTTGTATGAAACACAACCTTGATGTACTATCAATGTACCTTTCCTTTTAAATCAATGAAAGTTCATTTTCTGCTCATTTGATTTTTGCTTTACCTTCATTTTGAATTCGGCTAGCGGAGCTAAACTTCATGCGAGGTTAAAGATAGGATTCCATCTGAAATAGGAACGAGCTTCCAGCGAAGCTAGCATATCTGCGAAGTTCGGCCTATGCCTTCAGCGAAGCTAAGGCAATCTTATTGGCGAAGTCATTGATGTATTGTGCGAAGTCCGCATTTGACTCATGGCGAAGTTAGCCCTTAGCGGGACTGAATCAGCGCTTCTCGGGAAGGCGCCTTAGGCGCTGTTTCAAATTAATTTGAAACGGCGGCCTGTGCTTTTTACGAGGCGTCGTTTCAGGCATTCATTGGCCTATAAAAGTCCGATCGGACTGAGAGAGGACGGATCACTTCTCTTTAAAAGAAATTTCAGAGAACTTTGACTCTTTTTTCTTCTTCTTCTTTCCTCTTCATTCAAGAGTTTAAGAACTTCCACAGTTCTTCAATGGCGCCCAAGAGACGAGCGGGAAAAAAGTGGCAACTTCTACAGCGGAGGGTCCTTCTCCCTCTCCGATCGTCGAACGACCAATCGCCGGTAGGGAACTTTCCCTTTCGATTAGAGACTGCCGTCTCTCTTTTAAAGCCGATGTCTGGCTGTCTTTGGATGAATCCAGAACGAGATCAATCATGATCTTGTAGTTTTAGGGAGTCCGATTCCCTAAATTTTCCTTGATTCCTTGATCGGGAATCCAAGAACTGAAGATTCTTCTTTAAGCTTCCAAGCGAAGCTATCCCTTAGGCTGTTTACAACAGGATGCGGAGCTGAGGGTGATTACAAGTCCTACTTCCCCAACGCTGGTGGTTGAGCCTGCTGTCCAGGAAATGGTCACTAGTCCTGCCTCAGTTGTGGCTAGTGTACTGGTTTCAATGAGGACTCCACCAAGATCACCGATGACCTGCCATGCTGCTGCAGCTAGTGTACCCGCTGTTCCTTCCACGGTAATGTCAACAAGGCCGATGGAATCTTCTGAGGCTGCCCGTCTGCCAGGAGTGACCGAGGCTGAAAATGAATTTGTAGCTGAGATAGTCGACAGCTTTTATAAGGGCTTGAAGCGATCCATCGCTCTGGTCTTGAAAGGCTCGACTATGTCATTTTCTACTTTAAAGGTGGTCCTCTCCCGCAGTATTGAGAATATCCGGGACTTCAGAGGGGATAACCAAGCCGCTGCATTAGAGCTTCTGGTAGACCAATTTGAGAGGGACGTGGAAGAATGGTGCCGTCTCGGTTGTTCGGACCTGGAGTCTTCGGTTAATGAGCATCTTGCGCACCTTGTTGCTCAAATGCGTGAAGCCCATCTTGCTGCTCAGGAAGCTGCTAAGGCCATTTCTTCGGACTTGAAATCCTTGGAGATAAGGCAAGTAGAGCTTGAGGATGCCATAGATGCTTCTAACAGTGCTCTTCTTGACGCTGAAGACAAAATCGAGAAGGCTAAGGAGATGATCAGGAAGGGAAATCTTCTCTTATCCAAGGCTGAACCAGTGCGTCTTGAAGAAACTGCGCGGCTTGAGCAGCTTAAGGCTCAGAGTGACGAGCTCTCGCGGCAGGGGTTAGCTCAAAGGGCAACCTTGGCCGAGGTCGAGGCTCGCTTGGCTCAGACGACGAATTTTAACGAGGCTGAGCTGAGGTCACAGGCGCTTGTCAGGGCTGCTAATAATAAGAAGACAAGGCTGGCCTTCCTTGAAGAACGGATCAGATCTTATGACATACGCTCGTAGCTTGTAATATATGTGCCTCCATGTATCCCCTCCTTTTTGGAATCAATAACAGTAATTTTGTTTTGACTCCCTGTAGAATCTCCAACTTGTTTTATCTGCTGAATTGTTGTTTCCAAGTTGTATTGCAGTCATTTGAGAACATAGTCCTTGCTGGATTGAATAATGAGACTTGGCTATCTGCTGGTTCAGAGATCGCACTGACGTAACCGCTTGAGAAGCCACCAAGCTCAAGATTAGCCTTTATGGGGCTAAAAGGGTAATACTTGTCTTTTGTAAATGTCAACAAGTATTGGTGAGACCTGTCTTTTGTAAATGTCAACAGGCTCAAGGTGAGACTTATCTTTTGTAAATGTCAACAAGCTCAAAATTGAGACTTGGCTGTCTGCTGGTTCAGAGGTCGCAATGACATAACCGATTGAGACGCCACCAAGCTCAAGGTTGGTGATACTTGTCTTTTGTAAATGTCAACAAGTATGGGTGAGACCTATCTTTTATAAATGTCAACAGGCTCAAGGTTGAGACTTGTCTTTTGTAAATGTCAACAAGCTCAAAATTGAGACTTGGCTGTCTGCTGGTTCAGAGGTCGCAATGACATAACCGATTGAGACGCCACCAAGCTCAAGGTTGGTGATACTTATCTTTTTTAAATGTCAACAAGTATCGAGACCTATCTTTTGTAAATGTCAATAGGCTCAAGGTTGAGACCTGTCTTTTGTAAATGTCAACAAGCTCGAAATTGAGACTTGGCTGTCTGCTGGTTCAGAGGTCGCAATGACATAACCGATTGAGACGCCACCAAGCTCAAGGTTGGTGATACTTGTCTTTTGTAAATGTCAACAAGTATCGAGACCTGTCTTTTGTAAATGTCAACAGGCTCAAGGTTGAGACTTGCCTTTTGTAAATGTCAACAAGCTCGAAATTGAGACTTGGCTGTCTGCTGGTTCAGAGGTCGCAATGACATAACCGATTGAGACGCCACCAAGCTCAAGGTTGGTAATACTTGTCTTTTGTAAATGTCAACAAGTATCGAGACCTGTCTTTTGTAAATGTCAACAGGCTTAAGGTTGAGACTTGTCTTTTGTAAATGTCAACAAGCTCGAAATTGAGACATGGCTGTCTGCTGGTTCAGAGGTCGCACTGACGTAACCGGTTGAGAAGCCACCAAGCTCAAGATTAGCCTTTATGGGGCTAAAAGGGTAATACTTGTCTTTTGTAAATGTTAACAAGTATGGGTGAGACCTGTCTTTTGTAAATGTCAACAGGCTCAAGGTTGAGACTTGTCTTTTGTAAATATCAACAAGCTCGAAATTGAGACTTGGCTGTCTGCTAGTTCAGAGGTCGCAATGACATAACCGATTGAGACGCCACCAAGCTCAAGGTTGGTTATACTCGTCTTTTGTAAATGTCAACTAGTATCGAAACCTGTCTTTTGTAAATGTCAACAGGCTCAAGGTTGAGACTTGGCTTTTGTAAATGTCAACAAGCTCGAAATTGAGACTTGGCTGTCTGTTGGTTCAGAGGTCACAATGACATAACCGATTGAGACGCCACCAAGCTCAAGGTTGGAGATACTGTCTTTTGTAAATGTCAACAAGTATCGAGACCTGTCTTTTGTAAATGTCAATAGGCTCAAGGTTGAGACTTGTCTTTTGTAAATGTCAACAAGCTCGAAATTGAGACTTGGCTGTCTGCTGGTTCAGAGGTCGCAATGACATAACCGATTGAGACGCCACCAAGCTCAAGGTTTGTAATGGAATTTGGGAAAGGGTCTCGTTTTCACTGGTAGAAACGAGAGAATCACTGTCATAGGTTTAATGTTAACATAACAACGAAATGTATATATGGTCTTACCATTCTATGAACGAGAATTGGTAAGTGATTTTGGAGGTCTCGTTTTTACCAGGAGAAACGAGAGAATCACTATCATAGGTTTAATGTTAACGTAACAGCAAAATGTATATGTGGTCTTACCATTCTATGAATGAGAATTGGTAAGTGATTTTGGAGGTCTCGTTTTTACGGGGAGAAACGAGAGAATCACTGTCATAGGTTTAATGTTAACGTAACAGCGAAATGTATATGTGGTCTTACCATTCTATGAATGAGAATTGGTAAGTGATTTTGGAGAGGGAATCAAATGGGAACAGGTCCCTTAGGATTTTTAGCAAATCCTCAGCTGTCAACGGGTTTGATATGCCTTTACCAACTACCGTTTGAGTCGGGCTAGTCATGCCATTCCCCTCAGCATGATGAGTTGTTGAGGACTTATGTTGGGCCTAAAGGCCAACATTTTCCTCTATCCTTAATCGTTATGGATGTTGGATCATTTGGTTAACGTATGTGTAATCTTGATTCTCTTTAGGAGAACCAGTGTATGACCAGGTTCCTACTGGTTTATGGTTGCGATCTCGCTTAGAGGAAGAGAAAGGCTCTCTTTGCATGTACCTTGGATATGAAGGTTTTGATCAGAGGTGTAATGTTAACTTGATCATGAGAAGGATCCTTAATCAAGGATAATACTTCTTTAGGAACTTGCCATTGATCGGCATCATGAGTAAATCGCCATCTGAAGTCATGAGGCAGTATGCTCCGTTTGAATAGACTGTTTCTATTACAAACGGTCCTTCCCATTTAGGCTGAAATTTGCCTTTGGTCTTGTGCGTCATAATCATCGGTCGTCTGACGGCTAAAACCAAATCTCCTTTCTGGAAGACTCTTTGTTTGACCTTTTTATTGAAGGCTTTTGAGATTCGAGCTTGATACAGCTCGATGTGTTGCTGAGTTTGTAGTCGCTTCTCGTCTAGGGCTTCGAGCTCTTGAAGACGCAACCGATCATTGTCCTCTGATGTGATCTTAGTCATTAGAGCGACTCGCAATGACGGCATCTGGATTTCCAACAGGATGACTGCTTCGCACCCGTACACTAGGGAAAAAGGTGTATTGCCTGTCGGTGTTCGAACCGTGGTTCGGTAGGCCCAAAGACATTCACCAAGCTTTTCGTCCCAATCTCGCTTATTCGAGGAGACGAACTTCTTGAGTAGCTTGATGATCGTTTTGTTAAATGCTTCCGCCAAGCCATTAGCGGCGGGATTATAGGCAGTCGAAGCCACATTCTGAATTCGGTATTTATCGCAGAACCGATAGAATACCTGGCTTATGAATTGGGGACCATTATCATGGATGATCCGCCTAGGGACACCAAAGCGATGGATGACATGGTGTTTGATGAAATTCACCACATTAGAGGTTTTGACTTCAACCAATGGTATAGCTTCCGCCCACTTTGAAAAGTAGTCGGTTATTTCCAAGATAAATCGGTGACCCCTTGTCGAAGAAGGGCTGATTGGCCCTACGACGTCGATTCCCCATGCCTCGAACGGCCATGAAGCAACAGTTGGGTGGAGCAACTCCGAAGGCTGGTGTATGAAGTCCGCATGAATCTGACATGCTTTACACCTTCGTGCGTATTGGATGGCATCGGCTATCATGGTTGGCCAATAATATCCAAGCCTATGCAACCTGTCTTTGAGCTTTGGACCTGGCTGATGAGCTCCGCAAATGCCGTCGTGTGCTTCTTTAAGCACTTCCTGTGCCTCTGAATTAGAAAGGCAACGGAGGAGGACACCGTCATAAGAACGACGGTAAAGTGTCTTCAGAGTTGGATCGTAGTAGAAACAGAGAGACCTTCGTCTGATAGATGCCGCTTCTTTAGGATCGTCTGGCAGCAGACCATGTAAAGCATAGTCGATGAGAGGAAATCACCAATCTCTCGGTTCAAGATCCGTGGAGACATTATAGACTTCTCGGGTTCTTAACATATGCTTAGAGCATACAAGGTGTCGAGTTGCCACTGTGAGGTGATACTCGGTGTCGGCTGGCAAGGCTAGTGTTGTTGCTAATGCAGCAAGAGCGTCCGCCTTGGTATTTTGAGATCGAGACACGTGCCCGATGTAGAAGCCTTCAAATAGATTAGACAATTCGATGGCTGTGTGGTAATAAGGCACCAAATCCTCGTGGCGAACTTCATATTCGCCTTTAACCTGATTGATAATCAGTTTTAAATCGCCGTAGGCTTCAAGGTAGCGTACCCCCATTCTATGGGCAAGCTGAAGACCAATGAGCAGGGCATTATATTCTGCTACATAGTTGGAGCATGATTCCGTCAGAGAGAATGCTCTGGGAAGGACATGATTCTGTGGGGAGATGAACACAACCCCCACTCCGGTAATAATCTTGCCTTTAGGGCCTATTCGTGATGCTCCATCGAAGAACATCTGCCACACTTCATCTTCTGAAGTTACATTGGACTCGAAGACTTCGTCTGGAATATCTTCGTGAAGTTTTGAGTTTTCCGGAACTGGATGAGCGGCCAAGAACTCTGCAAGGGTCTGGCCTTTAACCGCCTTCTGTGGGGTAAAGATCATGTCGTATTGAGACAAAAGAAGCGCCCATTTAGCTAATCTTGAGTTCAATGATCCTGGCTTCGTCATGAGAAGGCGCAAAGGATTCACTCTGGAGATGACATGTATGGTTTGGCCAAATAAATAATGTCGTGTCTTCTGAACGGCAAAGACAAGAGCTAAACACTTTTTCTCGATAGGATTATAACGAGATTCTGCCCCTATCAGAGTCCTGCTGAGATAATAAATGGCCTGCTCGTGACCATTGTCGTCCTTTTGGGCAAGGAGGGCACCAAGAGAATGGTCCATAGCTTTTACATAAAGCAAGAATGGTTTCCCCGATGTGGGGGCCACTAAGACTGGAGGTTTTGTGAGATATCTCTTGATGTCTTCATAAGCTTCTTGACAAGCTTGATCCCATATGAAGGAAGCACCCTTTTTCATGAGTCGGGTGAACGGTTGACAGCGGCCTGAGAGATTTGCGATGAATCTTCTGATATAAGCCAGTCTACCTTGCAAGCCTCTAAGCTCTTTAAGATTCCTCGGTGGATGTATGCTCTGAATGGCTCTGACTTTGTCTGAATCAAGATGAATTCCTTTTGATGTAATAATAAACCTAAGGAACTTGCCACTCAAAACCCCCAAGAAGGATTTTGTCGGATTCATCTTCAGTTGATGAGCCCGCATTATGTCGAACATTGTTCTTAAGTCACGAAGATGGTCATTCTTATTGCGGCTTTTGACAGCAATGTCGTCGACATAGCATTCTACCGTTTTTCGGAGATGATCGCGGAAGATTGTGCTCATTGCCCACTGATAGGTTGCTCCTGCGTTCTTCAGCCCGAAGGGCATTACGGTGTAGCAGTATACCCCCAAGGGTGTTCGGAACGAAGTATGCTGATTGGTCGCTAATGTTGCATATTTAGTATCATATTTCCACACTTATTATAGAATAAAATCTGCATTGTCCTAATTAAATGTTTAATTTATTTGCAGGCCCATTCCTTAAGGAGATGAAGAAAAATGAGCCCAAAAGCCCACCAAAATTCTGAATTAAATCAGAATTAATTCGAGCTCACTGAATCAGGGCAAAATCAAGAGGTTGAAAACCGGTTGAGAAGAATCCTCTCAGAATCGATCGGTTAAAGCCAAGAATCAAAGGCCATTTCGTCACAATCCTGGACTCAAATGAGAAAATCAACTGAAGATAAATGCAGAAGGAAAACCCAGGGAGACCCACCAACAGGGTGTGGCCACCTGGCCACACCCTGGCCGGGAAACGCGGCAAAAGCCGCGTTTTCGAGGCTTGGTTGTGGAGTTAGGGGGAGCGTTTGCTCCCCCAATCTTCCCGGGATCCTGTAGGTTGGGTTTTTGCCTATAAAAAGCCAGTATTTGCACTGAAAATGTGATGACCATGCAGAGATAGGATTTAGACTAGTTTTCCATTTTTTAGTTTAGGTTTTTGTTTCTCTTTTTCATGTAATTTTAGTTTTAATTTATGTAATTCAGAGGAGATCAGACTTTCATCGAAGAACAAGAATGAAGCTTGAGCTGAGAGTGACACCGGTGTAAGGTTTCTTTCATTTCTTTGAACGTTATGAAATCGAATCTATGTTCTTTCTTTGTATGTACTTCTTTTTAGTTTTCTTCTTCTTCTTCTTTTCTACTTCACTTTTCTTTTTGGTACAATTGTCTTCCAAGTGAGTCTAAAAGCATCGAAAGAGCCTTGCCTTTGCGAGTGCCACCGATAGCTCATGACGATGGAATTGAGTCCCTCTCTGTATCATTTCATACTTGAGTTATCTTGATGATGTAATGTGGAAGAGACCAATACTCAACTCTTACAGGCTATGCGCTGATTGCCTCCACTTCAAGGTAACATCGTCGCTAAAGACTCAAGGTAAGCTTTTGGTGAAAAGAAGGTAAGTAATTGTTTTTATTTCTTTTCTTTTATTTCTGTAAATTAAATCACCAACACTACATCTCCCAAATCTCTCTTTTCCCATTTCTTTATAAATAGTCATTCTCCATTCTTTTCCACTTTCTCATTCTACCGTTTTCTTTCTAACTTTAGCATAATTCTTTTTCCTTTTTTATTTCTTAAAAACAAAGAAGAACATTCGTTTTTCTTCATAAAGATTTCAATACAAACTTTGAACGCTTCTATCGCAAACCCTCCTTGTGGATCACGACCCGCATAGCTACTTGCTATAGCAGTAAGAATTGAGCACTTGCACATGTTTATTCTTGATCTTTACCTTGATGAAATATGCACACTTCATACACTTACGCACTTAGGGTTCAAAAACAAAGATTCTTATGCCTTATAAAAAAAATAAAAAAATAAAAAAAGGAAAAAGAAAGAAATAAACAAATCTAATTATTGATTAGCTAGGTGCTTTGGCCTAAGTAAGCCTTAGTATTTATGCGAAAGATGATTAGATAAGTTTAAGAAAAAAATATAAAATCCTCTGATTAAGCTGGGTATTTGTGCTTAATAAAGCATAAGTATTCACGCCTAAAAGGGGTCCATATAATAAAATCCTTAGTTTTGTGGCCTTATTTGCTCGAGTCCTTAAGTCCTTGAGGTGTTTTCTTACCCGGTGCCCTAAGACCGTTTGGTTTGGGAGTCATCGATTAAAGGCTCGTTACATGGGCAAATTAGAAAGCCTAATAGAACTAAGGAATAATACCACCAAAAAAAAAAAAACATATATATATATATATAAATAAATAAGGCATAAGAGTTAGAGTTAATGAACCCTTAGTCAAAAGTTTCACAGTCACAAGGTGCATATGACTTAGGGTAAAGTAATAGACTAGATGAGAAGTACAATTTGACTCCTTACTTTGATTGATAACAATTTTTGAATAGAGACTAAGTGTAGGAGTGAAAAATTCGGTTTTCCTATAACTTATAGATTGCTTAAATCTTACAATTATATTTCAAATATTTTTCTCTTTCAAAATGCTTTTCGAAAATACTAACTCTTTATTTCTCTTTCTTTATGGATTTTGTGGGTGTAATCCGCTGAAAACCCTCACGAGACAAAACTCGTCCTCTAGGGGAAACCTAGAGGTTTAACGACTTGTTGCACATGCTCAGTGCAATCGCTCGACCTGCGAAAGTGGTCTAATAATCCTTAGTATAGTTTAGTTGTTTTGCTCGAGGACGAGCAAAAGATAGGTATGGGGGTGTGATTGGTCGCTAATGTTGCATATTTAGTATCATATTTCCATACTTATTATAGAATAAAATCTGCATTGTCCTAATTAAATGTTTAATTTATTTGTAGGCCCATTCCTTAAGGAGATGAAGAGAAATGAGCCCAAAAGCCCACCAAAATTCTGAATTAAATCAGAATTAATTCGAGCTCACTGAGTCAGGGCAAAATCAAGAGGTTGAAAACCGGTTGAGAAGAATCCTCTCAGAATCGATCGGTTAAAGCCAAGAATCAAAGGCCATTTCGTCACAATCCTGGACTCAAACGAGAAAATCAACTGAAGATAAATGCAGAAGGAAAACCCAGGGAGACCTACCAACAGGGTGTGGCCACCTGGCCACACCCTGACCGCGGAAACGCGGCAAAAGTCACGTTTCCGCGGCTTGGTTGTGGAGTTAGGGGGAGCGTTTGCTCCCCCAATCTTCCCGGGATCCTGTAGGTTGGGTTTTGCCTATAAAAAGCCAGTATTTGCACTGAAAATGTGATGACCACGCAGAGATAGGATTTAGACTAGTTTTCCATTTTTTAGTTTAGGTTTTTATTTCTCTTTTTCATATAATTTTAGCTTTAATTTATGTAATTCAGAGGAGATCAGACTTTCGTCGAAGAACAAGAAAGAAGCTTGAGCTGAGAGTGACACCGGTGTAAGGTTTCTTTCATTTCTTTGATCGTTATAGAATCGAATCTATGTTATTTCTTTGTATGTACTTCTTTTTAGTTTTCTTCTTCTTCTTTTCTACTTCACTTTTCTTTTTGGTACAATTGTCTTCCAAGTGAGTCTAAAAGCATCGAAAGAGCCTTGCCTTTGCGAGTGACACCGATAGCTCATGACGATGGAATTGAGTCTCTCTCTGTATCATTTCATGCTTGAGTTATCTTGATGATGTAATGTGGAAGAGACTAATACTCAACTCTTATGGGCTATGCGCTGATTGCCTCCACTTCAAGGTAATATCGTCGCTAAAGACTCAAGGTAAGCTTTTGGTGAAAAGAAGGTAAGTAATTGTTTTTATTTCTTTTCTTTTATTTCTGTAAATTAAATCACCAACACTACATCTCCCAAATCTCTCTTTTCCCATTTCTTTATAAATATTCATTCTCCATTCTTTTCCACTTTCTCATTCTACCGTTTTCTTTCTAACTTTAACATAATTCTTTTTCCTTTTTATTTCTTAAAAACAAGAAGAACATTCATTTTTTCTTCATAAAAATTTCAATACAAACTTTGAACGCTTTTATAGTAAACCCTCCTTGTGGATCATGACCCGCATAGCTACTTGCTATAGCGGTAAGAATTGAGCACTTGCACATGTTTATTCTTGATCTTTACCTTGATGAAATATGCACACTTCATACACTTACACACTTAGGGTTCAAAAATAAAGATTCTTATGCCTTATAAAAAAAATAAAAAGAAAGGAAAAAGAAAGAAATAAACAAATCTAATTATTGATTAGCTAGGTGCTTTGGCCTAAGTGTGTAAGAGAACATTTGCTCTCTGGATTTGCTCTCTGGATTTGCTCTCTGGATTGTGTGTAAGCAATAAAAGTGTGAAAATCCTCGGTGTGGACTTGTAAGGCGTGGACGGTCGACCGAGCGGTCGACCGGCCAGAGAGCATTTGCTCTCTGGATTGGGACGGTCGACCGGGCGGTCGACCGCTAGCCTCCAACGGCCAAAAATTTGACCGTTGGCGGTCGACCGGGCCGGTCGACTGCCAGCCGCCAGAGCTGAAAATCAGCTCCAACGGCTAGTTTATTTGGAGGAGTATAAATACCCCATTTGTATGGGATTTTCTCAATGATTTCAAGAGCCAAAATTCTCCTATCCTTCTAGTGTTTTATACAAGTTTTCAAAAGTGTTTTTAAGCCAAAAAGATCTATCCTCATTTGTTTTCAAGGGTTGAAAAAATCAAAGAAAAATAGAAATTTGGGATATTTGTGTTGTTCTTCATTTCTATCATATTCAAAGTGTTTTCCCAAGTATTTTTCTTTGTTATTTGATTTCCAAACACCTTGATTTTCCACACTTGAGCTTATCTACTATCCTATCTATTAGGATCTTTTATTTGTGGGAAAAGAATTTGTTTGTGGTTGTGGAAACCACCAAGTGTTGTACCCTCCTTTATTTGTTGTATCCCTCTTTGGTAGAGGTTGATTTGGAGTGGTGGTTAGCTCCCTCTTTGGTAGAGGTTGAGGTTGTGGTTTGCTCCCTCAAGTGTGAGGTGGAGTTTGAATTTGTATCCCTCTTTGTGCAGAGGTGGATTGTGGTTGTTTGGCTAAGGGCCTACCCCTCTTGTGTGAGGTGGTGTTTGTGTTCCCTCAGTGGAGGTTGTATTGGTTGAGAGAGGAGTTCGGTACTCCCGGTTGTATTTGCCACAAATCCTCGGTGGAGGTTCCCTGTGTGGGAGTCCTAGGTGGACGAGTTAGTGGATTAGAAATCCTTCTCGGTGAAGGCGGGGACGTAGAGCTCGGTGCTCGAACCTCGAAACAAATCTTGTTGTTTGCATTTGATCCATTGACTCTTAACTCTCTCTCTTTATATTTGTGCCTTGCATCATTCATATTGCTCATTCATATATTATATGCTTGGCTTGTTTGTGTGTGCCTCACTTGTGTTTAACCACGAGAGCTTCATATTGCGCCTCAACTCTTATTCAGAGGAATCAAGAGGAGTTAGTCCAGAGCCTTTCACCAGGAATTCGGCTACACTCGTTGGTTGCACTAAGTATAGCTGCAATTAGTTTTTAATTTCCGCATTTAGTTCATTAGATTAGTGGTACACCTATTCACCCCCCTCTAGGTGTACTTTCAATTGGTATCAGAGCCTACGCTCCTGATATTTGGTTTAACCACCTAGGAGTGTGATCTTGGTTAGCTAATCTATCATTTGCATTTGCACACTTTTATTGCTTACACACACTCATGGATTGCTTGTCACCTCCCATGTTTGATGTTTCCAACATTGACATGTGAAAATTTAGGATGTCCATGCATTTGAAAACCCTAGGCTTGCATGTTTTCCTTGCTATTACCAAGAAATCTTTTCCTAATGATAGCAAGCATATAGAGGCCAATGCACAAGTCCTTGAGGCACTTAGAAGCACGCTTAATAAAGAATATCTTATGCTTGTTTCTAACTGTGATTCCGCCTTTGCAGTGTGGAACACATTGACCACCTCCAAGCTTCAATTGCCAATCCAAACGGAGGATGAATCTTGTGGAGAATCCGAGCAACAATGCTACATGGTCCCAGGGAATGACTCCCTTGAGGTATATTCGGAATCTCAATTAGATGATGATGATGCTAGTTCTTCGAGTAATGATCATATTGATGCCAATGCCTTGAATGAAGAACTTTCTATTGTTTGTAAAAAACTATTGGAAAAATACAATCTTTTGAAAAAGAAGAGTTTTGAACTAAAAGATGAAAATAAGGATTTGTGTTCAAAACTAGACTTGATTTTGCAAGAGAAAGTGGAGATCTCTAAAGAGAGATTCATTGAAATCTAAGCTTGAACTTGCCTTAAAGGAAAAACGAGATTTTGAAAAATAGAAATGATTGTAATGATGTTTTGAAGAAAAATAAAGTTATATGTTCAAAACTTGATTTTGTTGTAAAAGAAAATGACTCTTTAAAAATGAAAATTGCTTCTATTTCCAAGGAATTGGAAATTGTTTTAAAGAAAAATGAATATTTAAAATTGATATTAATTCACATGTTTGCCATGCTAGTGTAGCTTCACCTAATTTACCCTTTGCATGCTCTACTTCTTCTATAATTGAAAATGATATAAATTTGTTAAAGAAGAATATGGATTGTTTGGGCTCCATTTTGAGCCATTGTGCCATGAACCATACACGCTTGGAAACTTTGTTTCGAAAGAAAAAAGTTCCTTCTATGCATGCACACCATACACGGCATACACATGCTTCGCACGTTCATGCACATCACACATTGTATGCTCATGTGTACACTTGTACACATTGTGGACGTAAGGGCCACCTTGCTAAGTTTTGTTAAGATCGTATACATGATTCAAATTTAGCATCTAAATTTGTTTGGGATAGGAAAGGAACTAACCCCCATGGACCCAAAAGAGTATGGGTATCAAAGACCACTCCTATTGTATTTGATGTAGGTGTGGGCTCTCGCATGACGTGAGAGCAACGGTGCCTTGAGGCGGATGTGTTCCGAGCCTAATGGAGACCTTTTTGGATGCATCGCTTTCAAGAGGAGTTTGGTGGGAGGACCACCTTGTTCTGGAGACATGGAGAGTTGCCTTCTAGGTTTTGCTAACAATCTCTAACTCCCATTTATGTTTACATGTTTTTCATATTATTCATTTATAGCATGTCATGTTTTAAATGCTCATTATGCCATATGCCTTGTTTATTAGTCCTATGATATACATGATTAGTTATTTGAGACACCCATGTTTAATATGGACCCATATTTTGTGTTCTCTCTATGTTTTAGCTATCATGTAAGTCATAGATCTAATGCACATGCATTTGACATAATAATCATATGAGTCTTTATTTTGATTTCTATGCTTCATGATTTGATTACATGTTTGGATGTTAGTTTTCATTAAAACTTGGATATATACTTGTACATCTAGTGTGCCACAAATAGACTTCTATATGTTTGTGCTTAAATGCTCATTTGTGCTTGTTAAATGTACTAGTATAGCCTAGTTTTGATGATTCATGCATTTGACTTGTATTCCCATTTTTGTCTTCCATGTTTATATGTTTAACTTCATGTATATGTCCATCTTGTCTAAACTATTGATTATACAGATACATCCTTGAGCCACGTGCCATAATGCATATACATTTGTGGACTCGTTTATATTTGGATATGTATGTATACTTTAGTTTGTACATGACATACATATGCCTTGAAGATTAAATCATTTTGATGATTTTCTTGTGTTTCATGTTTTAAGGAATTTTGAGCTTAATTGACTAGTTTCATTACACTCACTTCATTTAATGTTTCTCATGATTGTGTTTTCATGAGTATAATATGGGCTTTATGGACTTTGAGTGTTTTAGTGACAATGTGATTTACATATTTTTCATGAAATATAATTTATTTTATTCCTTACTTGAAGGATTTCGTACTAGTTTACAAATTTTTCATATAACTAGTTCGTATTCTTCACATGGTAGAGTTTTTAAACATATTTTATTCTCAAACCTATTTTTGAAAACCCTATCCATTAAAGGGCGGTTGGTTGGGCGACCATGCCTTGTATGTTCATATTGAAAATAATTTTAAACATGTGCATGAAATGGGTGGAAGGTAATATGAGTTATACACCTAATCTTATTGTGTTTTCAATTGGTATCATTGGATCTTTTCAATTGGTATCAATTATGACACTTTTTTTTGTATACTCATATATATGTTTTATTTGTGCTCAATGATATCACAAATTTTAGTTTTACAAAATCAAGCTTAGCATAACCCAAAACTTAATTTTTAATGCATATCATATTTCAATTGATTAGTTTTCAATTGGTATTTATACAAGCTTATGCATCGTTTTATTTGGTATTTCATAAAGGGGGAGAAAATTCGTATTTCATCTTTCAATTGGTATTTGGTTTACCTTTGATTTCCACTCCCATACTTTATGATGAAAAATGATTGAAAAATGAATATTGATTTTAATCTGGTATCATATGTTCAAAATGAAAAATACTTACAATTGGTATCAAGACGTTTATGTGTTTACTTTCATTTGGTATCAAGAAAAATAAAAAAAAATGTTTTGATTTGTATTACCTATATGCAAGGGGAGCTTAACATCTCTTCTACATATAGATTCATGTTGAGTGTATCTTATATTGAGGAGCTTGACAACTCTTCTTTATGCGATACACGTGTGTAGGGGAGCTTCACATCTCCTCTTATGCATTACATATTATGCGTTATGTGAATTAGGGCTTGTCATCCCTCCTTCATGTAATGCATATATGTGGGGAAGTTAACTTTGCGTCTTCCTCTTCATGAATGTATATTGCTTATATCCTTTTATTGATTTGTTTAAAGTCACCCCTTTATTGATTTTTATTTTTGACAAAAAGGGGAGAACATTGTTTTATTTGACCCCTTTGTTGATGATTGACAAAAGGGGGAGAAGTATTTGTGTTTTTATGCATATATTTGAGTTTTTATATGCATATAGTTGAGTTTTTATTTGCTTGGTATCAAGAGCTTCTTTTTATTTTATTGGTATCAAGAGCTTCTTTTTATTTTAATTGATATCAAGAGCTTCTATTGTTTGATTAGTTTTTTAATTGATTGGTATCAAGAGCATGTATTTAAGAACATGTTTATTTTAAAAAGGAAAAAGAATTTATTTTAAAAGTTTGGTATCAAGAGCATGTTGGTATCAAGAGCATGTTCATTTCATTGTTTTATGCATATTTATGCATATTCATGTTTACTATTTATTCCATATCTTATTGTTTATTGCTATGCATGAGTTAAGGGGGAGGAGCTTCTTTGAAGCTTAACTTTAATCCATGCATATATAACTCCATGAGTTTTGTCATCATCAAAAAGGGGGAGATTGTTGGCCCAGAGGCCTTCTACTCTAGTTTTGATGATGATTAACTCATGTAGTTATGTTTACTAATAATC
Source organism: Agave tequilana (assembly GCA_038442645.1). Lineage (NCBI taxonomy): Eukaryota > Viridiplantae > Streptophyta > Magnoliopsida > Asparagales > Asparagaceae > Agave > Agave tequilana. The sequence continues at coordinate 50,239 of JAVJIF010009713.1, forward strand.
TTGTGATGTTTAGTTTCAGATCCTTAACCAAGATATTAATTGGTGATTAGCTTCAACAAAGGAGTTTTGAAGCCTTTCCAAACCGTGATATGCTCAACAAAGGAGTTTTGGATCGAGTCAACTTGGAGACGACGCTCTATAAGAAGACTTCGGTACCTAGTTTAATTTTTGTTTTAGATCCATTTGTAAAGAATAGATAGTGTGATATGCTCAAGTTCACAACACACACACGTGTTTCTAGTTTTCATGTTTATCGGTTTTCGGTTTAACCGATCTTGTTTTTCATGAATAGATAGATTCAAAACAAGTTTACTTGGTTTTATGTATATTAGATTCATTCTATATACATGTATGCTTCATGTCTTAAATAAACTTAGTTTGACATACCTATTCATGTATTTAGGTTTTGTGTTTTAACAAAACTTATTTTGTATTTAAAGTCAAAAACATGGATATATATATATTTCATGTATATTGGATTATATCCATATACAATATGCCTAAAAGTTGTTTAATATCATGTTTTTGTATTTGGATGAGTTTTGGACAAAACGTATTTTCAATTCAAAAATCAAAGTTTGAAAAAATACAGGTTTTATTTTTCGGCAAAATTTTCATAACACAAAAATGGTTTAAAAAGTTTGAAATTTGTGTTGAAATTTTTCACACAAGTTTGTATATCAATGTATTATGATAAAACTATTTTTGTGAATTTTTAAGGATTTTATGGGATTTTTTAAGCATTTAAAAACCAAGTTTTTCGGTCCCAAATATCAGCCTGCCAGGCTCTGGCGGTTGACCGGGCCGGTCGACCGACGTGCACAAAACGTGCACACTTGGCCAGCCACTTGGGCCGGTCGACCGAGCGGTCGACCGGCTGCAAGTACCCCACTCTCGGCTGGGGGCGGTCGACCGTAAGGCGTGGACGGTCGACCGAGCGGTCGACCGGCCAGAGAGCATTTGCTCTCTGGATTGGGACGGTCGACCGGGCGGTCGACCGCTAGCCTCCAACGGTAAAAAATTTGACTGTTGGACCGCCAGAGCTGAAAATCAGCTCCAATGGCTAGTTTATTTGGAGGAGTATAAATACCCCATTTGAATGAGATTTTCTCAATGATTTCAAGAGCCAAAATTCTCCTATCCTTCTAGTGTTTTATACAAGTTTTCAAAAGTGTTTTTAAGCCAAAAAGATCTATCCTCATTTGTTTTCAAGGGTTGGAAAAATCAAAGAAAAAGAAATTTGGGATATTTGTGTTGTTCTTCATTTCTATCATATTCAAAGTGTTTTCCCAAGTATTTTTCTTTGTTATTTGATTTCCAAACACCTTGATTTTTCACACTTGAGCTTATCTACTATCCTATCTATTAGGATCTTTTATTTGTGGGAAAAGAATTTGTTTGTGGTTGTGGAAACCACCAAGTGTTGTACCCTCCTTTATTTGTTGTATCCCTCTTTGGTAGAGGTTGATTTGGAGTGGTGGTTAGCTCCCTCTTTGGTAGAGGTTGAGGTTGTGGTTTGCTCCCTCAAGTGTGAGGTGGAGTTTGGATTTGTATCCCTCTTTGTGAAGAGGTGGATTGTGGTTGTTTGGCTAAGGGCCTACCCCTCTTGTGTGAGGTGGTGTTTGTGTTGCCTCGGTGGAGGTTGTATTGGTTGAGAGAGGAGTTTGGTACTCCCGGTTGTATTTGCCACAAATCCTCGGTGGAGGTTCCCTGTGTGGGAGTCCTAGGTGGACAAGTTAGTGGATTGGAAATCCTTCTCGGTGAAGGCGGGGACGTAGAGCTCGGTGCTCGAACCTCGAAACAAATCTTGTTGTTTGTGTTTGATCCATTGACTCTTAACTCTCTCTCTTTATATTTGTGCCTTGCATCATTCATATTGCTCATTCATATATTATATGCTTGGCTTGTTTGTGTGTGCCTCACTTGTGCTTAACCACGAGAGCTTCATATAGCGCCTTCAACTCTTATTCAGAGGAATCAAGAGGAGTTAGTCCAGAGCCCTTCACCGGGAATTCGGCTACACTCGTTGGTTGCACTAAGTGTAGTTGCAATTAGTTTTTAATTTCCGGATTTAGTTCATTAGATTAGCGGTGCACCTATTCACCCCCCCTCTAGGTGTACTTTCAAAAATAGGGGATTTTTAGAAAGAAATTTGGAATAAAAATGGGAGGGGTATGGGTTGTAATTATAGGGAAGTAATTTGGGGATGAGGTGGAGGGTATTTTAGGGAAGTGGAAAGTGGGTGTTTATTTAGGGAATGAAAAGAAAGAAAGAAAGGAGGAATTAAAGAAGGAAGAAGGAAAGAAAGAAAGAAAGAAAAATTGGAGGGAGGGGGTGGCCGTCGGCCATCGCCGGCGGCGGCGGCCTGGCGGCGGCAGCGCCGCCTCCAGGGACGACTTGGACGCCTAAAACTGTGATAAGCATGCAGGGCATGGGGGAGAAAGAGAAAAGAAGAAAAAGAAAGAAAAGATGAAAAGGGAAAAAGGAAAAATAAGAAAAGGAAAAAAATAAGAAGAAATTATAAATAAATATATTATAAAATAATAAAATTATTAGAATATCTTCGGAGTATAAAATAAAGGAGCAGAGAAGGAAAAAGAAAGAAAAGAAAACGTCGATAAAAAGTATTATTATTTAAATGGGGCGAAAATTCGACCGTTACAGAAACGTTCTGAAAAATTCTTAAAAATAGAAAATATTATTTTAAGATACTCGATGAAATCGAATTCGAGAAATTCAATATAGTTTTCAAATTAAAAATCCTAAAATCTTCCAGCGATACCGGCCGACACCAGAATCGGTGAAATTTTGATAAATTTAGAAAAATCCCAAAAAAAATGAGTTAAGATAGAAAATGAAATTCTAAGAAGTAACGTGAAAGTCGTTTTTGAAAATTCAATCCCGTTTGAAAACTAAAAATCTGGGAATCAGTCAGCATTGCCGACCGACACCGGTTTTGGAGATTTTGTAGAAAAATTCTGAAAATTTTTAGAAAATCATGAAAAATCTAAAACAATAGAAAATAGTGTCTGAAACTGAAATCAGTTAAATTGGACTACCAGAAAGTCAAATCGGTATACAGGCTGGTATCGGGTTCCCGGTCCGAGTCAGGGCTTACTCTAGGTCTGAGAATCCAGATCCGATACCAAAAATATGAGAAATCACAACTTAAAAATAAATACTTAAAGAAAATTTCAATAATACGGTCAAAAAAGTCGGGACACGTATCTGGGTACGTATCCCGGGAACGGGGTGCTAGATCTACCCACCTAACAAAAATTTCGTCCTCAAAATTTCTATAAAGAGGGAGATGAACATGGAAGAGATTACAGTCAACGATGATAATATGACAAAGTGAAAAGGATAAGGAAGATTACCAACTCAGGACATAAAATATCTAAGTTGATCAAAGGAATGACGAGAAGAAGCTGAAATGATAGAAGGGTCTCAAGATCTAAGAAAAAGATTGGGAGGAAGGAATAGATAACACCGTACTTGCGATTGGAATGTATATTCAAGAGTCATGCTCTCCAGCTGCAGATTAATGCATCGTTAATCTACCATCTGGTTGTACTGAGGATGTTAGAACCTAGGCTCTGATACCACCCTGTGGCGCCCCGATCCCCCGGGTACGGAGACGCCACTGCGATGTATATATGTAGGTCGAAAATACCCTCACGATATATACTAAGCATTAGTACAGGAAAGAATCAGAGACGGAAGCACAGTGGTAATATACATTCCAACAAAAAATACAAGTACTTGATTATTACAGAGAGTAATACAATATTACAAGAATATTACATCAACAGATATACAAAAGTACAATACACGAAGAGATATACATAACAAAAGCTGAGAAATGCTCACGAGCAGCAAGAGGGACCTCGGGAGCCAAACAGGAGAAAAGCTGGGAGGAAGGACTACGGCGATGTCCGAGCTTCTGCTGCACTCTGATGACCACGGGAGGATCCGCTGCGCAATCTGATCTGCTACAGAAAGACACCATGGTCCAGGCTCCAGGATCTGGACATGAGAATTCAGGGTTGTCAGATGCAGCCCGCGAGTACAAATTACAAAGCCAAGTGGCATGCATATCAGGTACATGTGTACAAGAAAGGTGTACCGTAAATATAAGCATATAAGAACATGAAATGAGACAGTAAGTAAAGCAACTACAAGAAAATCAGTTATATAAGCCCACATTACCGATCGGTGAGATTAGTACGTCGAAGGAATAATCTAAATAAGGAAACCCTCATATATATACCCTATACCTCGCGTCACTGTAATATTAGTTTATATAACCTGACTTTGCCTTCACAATATAATAATGAAACAGTATGGAAGCAATTAAGTAATTCTACAAGATAGCACATGTCTAAGTGGTGAGCAGTATAAACCAAGAGTATAGCTAGTCATATATCAGGAGCATATTATTATTAAATTATTAAGACTCATCTGATTTGTATATGTCGGTATGTGTCCCATCCCACATACCTCAGCATACAGACCGGAGAGTAAGTTATTAGAAACTGATGGAGATCGACGAACCATGCTTAGAATGGGTCCCGTACATGCCCGGGACAACGGTCAAGGAGTATCCGGTGCTGAGCCAGTACGTACAGCTAGGTACCGGGACTTATTGTACGCCCGAACAGGAATAGGATGTCACCGCTCCCACAGGAATAGGCCCAGGGGCTTATGGTACAACCGACAGGCAAAGAAGTAGGGGTGCCAGTACACCCCACGGAAGCGCCTAGTGGCCTCCAGGTCGAATCCAAGTATATGGCCGCGCGACACTATAAGACCATCATAAACATGGAGACTATATCGGTACTCATCAGTTTCCCCCATCCCGGTGTAAGTTGTCTAATATTAGAATTTGTCCAGTGATAATGTCCACAAGGTGTTCATAGTAATCTATATTCATTGTTATCCTATTACGGGGGTCAACAGGAGTATAATATCAGGAGTAATGTCAGGAGCCTCCCTATTTCAGGGGTTCAAGTATACAGGAGTTCAGAAGTACAGGAGTTCAGGAGTACCAAATATATGGTAATAGTATAATAATCAAGTCCCCGTAAAAGTGATAGCCATGAATATGTCATATAATACACAGGTATCTGGGGTGGTAGTATCCGGTCAAGAGTCACGATGTCAGGTCCAGGTATTTGTACCACATGAAAGCATATCATATACCGGGTGTCAGGAGCAGGTGTCAAGTATGACACATCAAGTACCGGTGTCGGGTGTCATGTGTCAAATATAGCATGGAAAATATCGGTGTCAAATATAGCATGGCAAGTGTCGATGTCAAATATAGCATGGCAAATATCGGTGTCAAATATAGCATGGCAAATATCGGTGTTGTTGGCCCAGAGGCCTTCCACTCTAGTTTTGATGATGATTAACTCATGTAGTTATGTTTACTAATAATCTTGTGATGTTTAGTTTCAGATCTCTAACCAAGATATTAGTAGGTGATTAGCTTCAACAAAGGTGTTTTGGAGCTTTTCACATGGTGATTCAAGAGCCCGAGCATCAAAGTTCATATCTAGCACTCGTTGGAGTCAAGCTCGGTGGATCACGGTTTGGATCGAGTCGACTTGGAGACGGCGCTCTACAAGAAGACCTCGGTACTTAGTTTAGTTTTTGTTTAGATCCATTTGTTAAAGATTAGATAGTGTGGTATGCTCAAGTTTACAACACACGCACTTGTTTTAAGTTTCATGTTTTGGTTTTCGGTTTTGGCTTAACCGATCTTGGTTTTCATGAATAGATAGAATCAAAATAAGTTTACATGGTTTTATGTATATTAGATATGTTCTATATACATGTATGCTTCAACTATTTAAACAAACTTAGTTTGATAGTCTATTTCAAGAGGTTGGTGTTTTGATATTTTAACAAAACATATTTTTGGATTTTAAGTCAAAAACAATGATATATATATATCTTTCATGTATATTGGATTATATCCATATACAACATGTTTCAAAGTTGTTTCACATCATGTTTTTGTATTTGGATGAGTTTTGGAGAAAACGGTTTTTCATTTCAAAAATCCAAGTTTTGGAAAATACGGAATTTGGTTTTCGGCAAAATTTCTAAGTCACAAAAATGGTTCAAATTGTTTGAAATATGTGTTGAATTTTTTCACACATGTTTATATATCAAAGTATTAAACTAAAACTATTTTTGTGGATTTTTAGAGATTTTATGGGATTTATTTGGTAATTAAAAACCTAGTTTTCAAATCCCTTATCAGACCTGCCAGGCTCTGGCGGTCGACCGGACCGGTCGACCGGACCAGAAGCCGGTCGACCGTTCTGGTCGACCGGACGTGCACAAGAACGTGTACGAGGCCATGTCAGTTGGCTGGTCGACCGAGCGGTCGATCAACTGAAGGCAACTCACTCTCGGGTTGCCCCGGTCGACCGGGCGGTCGACCGGCCAGAGAGCCGTTGCTCTCTGGTTCAGAGCCCGGTCGACCGGGCGGTCGACCGAAAGACTCAACGGTCAGAAATTTGACCGTTGGCCGTTCGACCGGAAGGCCATTTTGGGCCTAGTCAGCTGACAACGGCTAGTTTTTGTTGGGGCCTTTATATACCCCATCTCTTGGGTGTTTTGAGTAAGATTTTTTAGAGCAAAAATTTACATCTTCCAGGAAGTTTTTAAAGAGTTTTTAGTGCTTAAAGATTTGATCTTTAACTTGTTTTTAAAATGGTTGGAAAATCATTTTGAAAAGAAAATTCTTTGGGAATTGGTTTGATCTTCATTTTCAATTCTATCTAGAGTTTTTCTCTAGAGTTTTCTTTAAGTTTTTTGATTTCCAAACTCTTTATTTTTCACACTTGAGCTATATCATTCTATCCTATCTATTAGGATCTTTATTATTGTGGGAAAAGATTGTTTGTGGTCTTTGTGATCACCTAGTTGTTAACCCTCCTTATTTGTTGTATCCGTCTTGTGTAGAGGTTGATTTTGGAGTGGTAGTTGGCTCCCTCTAGTGAGAGGTGGAGATTGTGTTTAGCTTCCTCTAGTGAGAGGTGGAGTTTGTGTTGGAATCCCTCAAGTGTGAGGTGATTGTTTTGTATTGGCTAAGTGCCTACCCCTCTTGTGTGAAGTGGTGTTTGTGTTGCCTCTAGTGAGAGGTTGTATTCGGTTGAGAGAGGAGTTGTGTACTCCCGGTTGTAGTTGCCCCAAATCCTCAGTGAGGTTCCCTGTGTGGGAGTCCTGTGTGGACAAGTTAGTGGATTGGAAATCCTTCTGTGTGAAGGCGGGGACGTAGGGCAGTGGCTCGAATCTCGAAACAAATCTTGGTGTTTGTGTTTGTGTTTGATCCATTGACTCTAACTCTCTCTCTATTACTTTGAGCATTGATTCATATTGCCATATCATATACATGCTTGTGTGTTTGTGTGCCTCACTTGTGTTTAACCACGAGAGCTTCATATAGCACCTCAACTCTTATTTAGAGGAATCAAGAGGAGTTAGTCCAGATCCCTTCACCAGGAATTCGGCTACACTCGTTGGTTACACTAAGTGTGTTGCAATTTAGTTTTTAAATTTCGCATTTTGTTCATTAGATTAGCCGTACACCTATTCACCCCCCCTCTAGGTGTACCTTTAATTGGTATCAGAGCCTACTGATTGCTAAAATGAAAGAACAATCAAAGAGTTAAGAATTTACCATGTAGCTTGTGGCTAACGGGTCGTGTCCACGAGGAGGAATGCAATGAAAGCTTTTCGGTGATTCATTTAATAACAAGAATTTGTTCATTTTTTTATTGAAAAGAGAATGGAAAGAAGGAGATGATTAAAAGAGAAATTGCAACTTTAGAGAAGGCTTTGGAGAAGGTGATTTAAAAAGCTCGAAAGTTGTTTTGTTGATTATAATAAGGAAGAAAATCTGGGCTCACTATCTCACTACTCAACAGTTTATTCTTCTATTGAAATCCTAAGTGCCTCAAATTGATCATAGGCAAAACTTAAAGTTGACTTTAGAAAGTTTGAAGTAAAGCACATAAGATGGTTGGAAGAGTTCACTCTTTTCTTTGAAAAATTGTTTCGAATCGAATGTTAAATCATCAAGCGTGAAGAAGCAAGTATGAAGTAAAAACAGTTCAAGAAACGTTCATAAAAGAAGTAAGAGTTTAAAAATTCAAACCCATCCTCATGTGCCTTCAAGAACACTTTCAAGAAGAAAGGCTTTAAGTAAGGCATGCAAATGATTCATTGGGTCTTTTTCATTAAAACTAGAAGAGAAGAAAAACTGGAGAAAGGTACAATAGTGAGCCCAGAAAACTGATTTAGCAACTCATGGAAAACAAAGAAGAAGGCAAGTAAATAACGCAAGACATACCGTAATACGAGTGGAAGAAAATGTGGCTTGATTCTTGTATTGATGTCACTTCAATCTTCAAGTACAAGCACTCAATTCCTCTCTCTCACAAGTATTTGTACTGGACTGCAAATTGAAAAATAAAAATACAACTTTTGTACTATCTAACAAAGAGCCTAAATCCTTAGAAAATAAACAAAAATTCTAATCCTAGTCTTCGCTCCCTTTTGCTCTGTTGAAACTGGTATTTATAGGGAAAAACCAAAAGGGGGGATCCCGGGAAGATTGGGGGAGCAAACGCTCCCCCAACTGACACCACATAGCTGCGAAAATGCGGCTAGGGCCGCGTTTCCGCGGCCCTGGTGTGACCATGTGGCCACACCCAATTGGTGGGTCTCTCTGGTTTGGTGATTTGCCCTATCTTCTTCTGGTTTTCTCGTTTCAGCTTCAGGATTTGATGAAACAGCCTTTGATTGTTGGCTTCAACCGCTTGATTTAGGGAGGATTCTTTTCAACCGGTTTTCAACCTCTCTGATATGCCAAGATTTGCCCTGATTCCTTGATTTCGAATTTATTCTGAATTAAATCAAAATTTGGTGGGCTTTTGGGCTTGTTTCTCATTCCTTTCTTTTAGCAATTGGGCCTACATTAAACAAAGAAGAAGAAGACTTGTTAATAGGATTTATTAGCTAAAAAGTATGGTAAGGTGACAATGTATATGCAATATATGTGACTAATCACCTACACTCCTGATAATTGGTTTAACCACCTAGGAGTGTGATCTTGGTTTTGCTAATCTAGTTTGCATTTGCACACTTATCTTGTTTACACACACTCATGGATTGCTTGACACCTCCCATGTTTGATGTCTCCAACATTGACATGTGAAAATTTAGGATGTCCATGTATTTGAAAACCCTAGGCTTGCATGTTTTCCTTGCCGCTACCAAGAGATCCTATCTTGATAATAGCAAGCATATAGAGGCCAATGCACAAGCCATTGAGGCACTTAGAAGCACGCTTAATAAAGAATATCTGTGCTTAGTTTCTAACTGTGATTCCGCCTTTGCAGTGTAGAACACGTTGACCTCCTCCAAGCTTCAATTGCCAATCCAAATGGAGGATGAATCTAGTGGAGAATCCGAGCAACAATGCTACATGGTCCAAGGGAATGACTCCCTTGAGGTAAACTCGTAAACTCAATTAGATGATGATTGTGCTAGTTCTTCTAATAATGAGTATATTGATGCCAATGCTTTAAATAAAGAACTATCAATTGTTTATGAAAAATTGTTAGAAAAATATAATCTTTTGAAAAAGAAAAGTTTTGAACTAAAAGAAGAAAATAAGGATTTGTGTTCAAAGTTTGATTTGGTTTTACAAGAGAAGGAAGAGATTTCAAGTGAACGTGACTCACTTAAATCTCAACTAGACCTTGCCCTAAAGGAAAATGAGATTTTGAAAAATAGAAATGATTTGTAATGATGTTTTGAAGAAAAATAAAGTTATATCTTCAAAACTTGATTTTGGTGTAAAAGAAAATGATTCTTTGAAAAACAAAATTGATTTGATTTCAAAAGATTTAGATGTTTGACTAAATGAAAATAAAAAGTTGAAAATTAACATTGATTCACATGTTTGCCATGCTAGTGTAGCTTCACCTAGCTTACCTATTGCATGCACCTCTTCTTCTAGGATTGATAATGATATTTGTTTGTTAAAGAAGAGTGTGGATTGTTTGGGCTCCACTTTGTGCCATTGTGCCTTGAACCATACACGTTTGGAACATGGTCGTAAGAAACAAATTTCATCTATGCATGTACACCATCCACGGCATACACATGCTTCGGACGTTCATGTACACAACACTATGTATGCTCATGTGTACACTTGTACACATTGTGGACGTAAGGGCCACCTTGCTAAGTTTGTTATGATCATATACATGATTCAAATTTAGCAACTAAATTTGTTTGGGTTAGGAAAGGTGCTAACCCCCATGGACCCAAAAGAGTGTGGGTACCAAAGACCACCCCTATTGTATTTGATGTAGGTGTGGGCTCTTGCATGACGTGAGAGCGATGGTGCCTTGAGGTGGATGCGTTCCAAGCTTAAAAGAGAACTATTTGGATGTATCACTTTCAAGGGGAGTTTTGGTGGAGGACCACCTTGTTTTGGAGACATGGAGAGTTGCCCTCATCGGTTTTGGTAACGGTCTCTTACTCCTCATTTATGTTTGCATCTTTTAGATCATTCATTTATAGCATGATTTGGTTTAATGTTCTTTATGTTATATGCCATGATATTTAGATTAGTGATATACATGTTTAGTTATTTGAGACACCCATGTTTAATATGAATTTATATCTTTGTGTTCTCACATTTGTTTTAACTAATGTGTATGTCCTAGATCTAATGCATGTTCATATACATAATGATCATATGAGTTTTGTTTTGATTTCTATGCTTCATGTTTTGATTACTTGTTTGGCTGTTAGTTTTCATTAAAACTAGGATTTATACTTGTACAACTAGTGAGCTACAAATATACTATTATATGTTTGTGCTTGAACGCTCATTTTTACTCATTAGATGTATTAATATAGTCTAGTTTTGATGATTCAAACATTTTGACTTGTATTCCCATTTTATACATGTTTTTCATATTTATGTTTAACTTTATGTATATGTCTATTTTGTCCAAACTATTGGTTATACATATACATCCTTGAGCCACTTGCCTTCATGTATATACATTTGTGGACTCGTTTATATTTGGATATGTATGTATTCTTTAGTTTGAACATGACATACATATACTTTGAAGAATTCTAGTTTTGATGACTTTCATGTTTTAAGGAATTTCTTATTAAGCTTAATTGCATATTTTCATGATAATGTGTTTCACATAACACTTGTACACTCACCTTATTTGATGTTTTCTCATGATTGTGTTTTCATGAGTACAATTTGTGCTATATAGATTTTGAGTGTTTAGTGATCATGTGATTTACATATTTTTCATGAAATATAATTTTGTTTTATTCCTTGCTTGAAGGATTTCATACTAGTTTACAAATTTTTCATATAACTAGTTCATATTCTTCATTATGGTAGAGTTTTTCAAACATACAATATTTTCAAACCTATTTTTGAAAACCCCTACCCATTCAAGGGCGGTTGGTTGGGCGACCATGCCTTGTATGTTTATTATTGAAAATCCATTTAAAACATGTGAATGAATGGGTCATAGGTAATATGAGTTATACACTTGATTCTAATTATTGTTTAAATTTGTATCATTGGATCTTTTCAATTGGTATCAATATTGACATTCTTTTGTATACTCATATATGTTTTTATATATATGTGCTTACACTTCAAATAGTATCAATTTCGATTGGTATCTAATTTTCATACATATATATGTCTTATTTGTGCTTACTATATCTCTATATCTTTGAGCACAAATTTTTATTATGCTAAGCTTGATTTCTTAAATGCATATCATATTTCAATTGATTAGTTTTCAATTGGTATCTTGTACAAGCTTATGCATCATTTTATTTGATATTTCATAAAGGGAGAGAAAATTCATATTTCATCTTTCATTGGTTTTGTATTCCACTCCCACACTTTATGATGAATCATGATTGAAAAATTAATATTGATTTTAATTTGATATCATATGCTCAAAATAAAAAATACCTACAATTGGTATCAAGATTTTTTTTTTTTTTACTTACAATTTGGTAATCAAGATTATCTATATATCTTTCATTTTGCTATCAAAATTTTGATTGGTTTCTTCAAGATTTATTTTCAATGCCTTATTTACTTTCAATTGGCATTTCTTAAAAATTTTTTGGTTTACCTATGTGTTCACTTACAATTGGTATCATGATGCACTTACATTGATATATTTTTTTATTGGTATCATGTTGGTTTTGATGTCAACCCTTGAAGTATTTTTTTTTTTTTGACAAAAAGGGGAAGAACATATTTTATTGTTTTCTTTCACTCCTTTGTTGATGTTTGACAAAGGGGGGAGAAGTATTTGAGTTTATATGCATGTTTTATATGCATGTCTTTATATTGGTATCAAGAGAAAGTTTATTTTATGTTTTGCTGTTATTAGTATCAAGAGCATGAATACTAGTATCTAGAAATATAGTTTGTTTTTTATTTTTATTGTTTTTTATTGGTATCAAGAGCATTATTTTAAGAACATGTTTATGAGAAGAAATAATTTATTTTGGTATCAAGAGCTTGTTTTATGCATATTGATGCATTTCATGTTTGGTATCAAGAGCATGTTTTTTATTTGGTATCAAAAGCTTATTTTATGCATATCTATGCATATTCATGATTAATATTCATTGCATATTTATTGTTTATTGTTATGCATGAGTTAAGGGGGAGCTTCTTTGAAGCTTAACTTTAATCCATGCATATATAACTCCATGAGTTTTGTCATCATCAAAAAGGGAAGATTGTTGGCCCAGAGGCCTTCCACTCTAGTTTTGATGATGATTAACTCATGTAGTTATGTTTACTAATAATCTTGTGATGTTTAGTTTCAGATCTCTAACCAAGATATTAGTAGGTGATTAGCTTCAACAAATATATTTTGGAGCTTTTCACATGGTGATTCAAGAGCCCGAGCATCAAAGTTCGTATCTAGCACTCGTTGGAGTCAAGCTCGGTGGATCACGGTTTGGATCGAGTCGACTTGGAGACGGCGCTCTACAAGAAGACCGCGGTACTTAGTTTAGTTTTTGTTTAGATCCATTTGTTAAAGATTAGATAGTGTGGTATGCTCAAGTTCACAACACACAAACTTGTTTTAAGTTTCATGTTTTGGTTTTCGGTTTTGGTTTAACCGATCTTGGTTTTCATGAATAGATAGAATCAAAACAAGTTTACATGGTTTTATGTATATTAGATATGTTCTATATACATGTATGCTTCAACTATTTAAACAAACTTAGTTTGATAGTCTATTTCATGAGGTTGTGTTTTGATATTTTAACAAAACGTATTTTGGATTTTAAGTCAAAAACAATGATATATATATCTTTCATGTATATTAGATTATATCTATATACAACATGCTTCAAAGTTGTTTCATATCATGTTTTTGTATTTGGATGAGTTTTGGAGAAAACGGTTTTTCATTTCAAAAATCCAAGTTTTGGAAAATACAGAATTTGATTTTCGGCAAAATTTTTAAGTCACAAAAATGGTTCAAATTGTTTGAAATATGTGTTGATTTTTTCACACATGTTTATATATCAAAGTATTATACTAAAACTATTTTTGGTGGATTTTTAGAGATTTTATGGGATTTATTTGGTAATTAAAAACCTAGTTTTCAAATCCCTTATCAGACCTGCCAGGCTCTGGCGGTCGACCGGACCGGTCGACTGGACCAGGAGCCGGTCGACTGGAACGGTCGACCGGACGTGCACAAGAACGTGCACGAGACCATGTCAGTTGGCCGGTCGACCGAGCGGTCGACCGACTGAAGGCAACCCACTCAGGTTGCCCCGGTCGACCGGCGCGGTCCCGGCCAGAGAGCCGTTGCTCTCTGGTTCAGAGCCCGGTCGACCGGGCGGTCGACCGGAAGGCTCAACGGTCAGAAATTTGACCGTTGGCCGGTCGATTGGCCGGTCGACCGGAAGGCCATTCTGGGCCTAGTCAGCTGCCAACGGCTAGTTTTTGTTGGGGCCTTTATATACCCCATCTCTTGGGTGTTTTGAGTAAGAATTTTTAGAGCAAAAATTTACATCTTCCAGCAAGTTTTAAAGAGTTTTTAGTGCTTAAAGATTTGATCTTTAACTTGTTTTTAAAAGGGTTAGAAAATCATTTTGAAAAGAAAATTCTTTGGGAATTGGTTTGATCTTCATTTTCAATTCTATCTAGAGTTTTTCCCTAGAGTTTTCTTGAGTTTTTTGATTTCCAAACTCTTTATTTTTCACACTTGAGCCATATCATTCTATCCTATCTATTAGGATCTTTATTTTTGTGGGAAAAGATTGTTTGTGGTCTTTGTGATCACCTAGTTGTTAACCCTCCTTATTTGTTGTATCTCTCTTGTGTAGATGTTGATTTTGGAGTGGTGGTTGGCTCCCTCTAGTGAGAGGTGGAGATTGTGTTTAGCTCCCTCTAGTGAGAGGTGGAGTTTGTGTTGGAATCCCTCAAGTGTGAGGTGATTGTTTTGTATTGGCTAAGTACCTACCCCTCTTATGTGAAGTGGTGATTGTGTTGCCTCTAGTGAGAGACTGTATTCGGTTGAGAGAGGAGTTGTGTACTCCCGGTTGTAGTTGCCCTAAATCCTCAGTGGAGGTTCCCTGTGTGGGAGTCCTGTGTGGACAAGTTATTGGATTGAAAATCCTTCTGTGTGAAGGCGGGGACGTAGAGCAGTGGCTCGAACTTCGAAACAAATCTTGGTGTTTGCGTTTGATCCATTGACTCTAACTCTCTCTCTATTACTTTGAGCATTGATTCATATTGTCATATATCTACATGCTTGTGTGTTTGTGTGCCTCACTTGTGTTTAACCACGAGAGCTTCATATAGCACCTCAACTCTTATTCAGAGGAATCAAGAGGAGTTAGTCCAGAGCCCTTCGCCGGAAATTCGGCTACACTCGTTGGTTACACTAAGTGTGTTGCAATTTAGTTTTTAAATTCCACATTTTGTTCATTAGATTAGCCGTACACCTATTCACCCCTCTCTAGGTGTACTTCAGGCGTCAAATATAGCATGCCAAGTATCGGTGTAAATACCGAGTGCCGGTGTCATGCATAGCAAGGGGTCATGTACTAAAAATTACAATAGAAAGTGTTAGGCATGTTAAAAATATCCACATATCAATATCATGTATAAATACAAGAGTAATTATTTTTAAGGTAATAATAAGCACTCGCCTGAAATCGGGATGAAATACCGGTTAAAAATTCGGGAAATCAGCGAACCGTAACGAGCAAGCCTCTAGCCCATAAATATATATATAAAGTATATAAATATAAATATTTATATAATTATTAGAGAGGGAATGAGAGAGGAGAGAGAAAGAGAGAGAAAATAGGGGATTTTTATAAAGAATTTGGAATAAAAGGGGAGGGATATGGGTTGTAATATAGGGAAGTAATTTGGGGATGAGGTGGAGGGTATTTTAGGGAAGTGGAAAGTGGGTATTTATTTAGGGAATGAAAAGAAAGAAAGAAAGGAGGAATTAAAGAAGGAAGAAGGAAAGAAAGAAAGAAAGAAAAATTGGAGAGAGGGGGTGGCCGTCGCCATCGCCGGCGGCGGCGCCGCCACCGGGGACGACCTGGACGCCTAAAACTGTGATAATCATGCAGGCATGGAGGAGAAAGAGAAAAGAAGAAAAAGAAAGAAAAGAAGAAAAGGGAAAAAGGAAAAATAAGAAAGGAAAAAATAAGAAGAAATTATAAATAATATATTATAAAATAATAAAATTATTAGAATATCTTGGGAGTATAAAATAGGAGCAGAGAAGGAAAAAGCAAGAAAAGAAAACGTCAATAAAAAATATTATTATTTAAATGGGGCGAAAATTCGACCGTTACAGAAACGTTCCGAAAAATTCTTAAAAATAGAAAATATTAATTTAAGATACTCAGTGAAATCGAATTCGAGAAATTCATTATAGTTTTCAAATTAAAAATATTGAAATCTTCCAGCGATACCGGCCGACACCAGAATTGGTGAAATTTTGATAAATTTAGAAAAATCTCAAAAAAAATGAGTTAAGATAGAAATGAAATTCTAAGATGTAACGTGAAAGTCATTTTTGAAAATTCAATCCCGTTTGAGAACTAAAAATCTGGGAATCAGTCAGTGATGCCGACCGACACCGGTTTTGGAGATTTTGCAGAAAAATTTTGAAAATTTTAGAATATCATGAAAAATCTAAAACATTAGAAAATAGTGTCTGAAACTGAAATCGGTCAAATCGGACTACCAAAAAGTCAAATCGGTCTACAGGCTGGTATCGGGTTCCCGGTCCGGGTCAGGACTTACTCTAGGTCTGAGAATCCAGATCCGATACCAAAAACATGAGAAATAACAACTTAAAAATAAATACTGAAAGAAAATTACAATAATACGGTCAAAAAGTCAGATACGTATCTGGGTACGTATCTCGGGAACGGGTGCTACATGATCCAAGATCATAAGTTAACCATAAATTTTTTTTCCTTAACTAAGTCTAAATGCAAAATCTGTTATAAATTAAATGTACAAATTTAAAATTAAATCGAAAACTCTTAGAAATATGCACTTTGTGAATAGTGAAAACTTGTGGATATTAACTCTGAATTTCATGCCATTTATTTATATAAATTTTTTCTTCCCTTAGTTTTCTTAGGATTTCTAGCTTACCCAGGTAGTGAGCCTTTAGCGGGTTACTCCCAAACCAGATGATTTTAGAAAACCAGATGAGAAAACATCTCTCGAGCTTAAGGACTTGATTAAATAAGGTCACAAAACTAAAGAAGATTATTTTGCTTTGGTCCACAGTTTTAGGCGTGAATAATCATGCTTCCTGAGGCATAATTACCTACCTTCAATAATGTTTTTTTATGATTTTTAATAAATCAAAATTAGTTTTTATGGCATTTTCATTCTTTGTTTCAATCTCAGAAATTGCGTAAGTGTGAAGTGCATATATCAAAAGCAAAAAATTTCATCTTTTCAATCTTACTTTCTTATCCTAAAAACCACAAGATCAATTATTTTGACTCTGTTTAAGAATTCATAATTTTAGACCTTCTTAATTCCTAAGATCCTCTTAACTTTCTAAAAAATAAATCAAAACTATTTCTCTTATTTCAAAAAGTTTTGTAAAGAGAAAAAGAAAAGAATTTCTATACAAAAGAAAAACTCTAAAAATTTTCTAAAAAGAAGTGTAAAAGAAAGAAAGTTTAGAACAACCTGTTGGCCCAAAGGCCCATTACTCTAATTTTGATGATGATTAACTCATGTAGTTATAATTTACTAATGATCTCGTGTTCGTATAGTTTCAGTTATTAATCAAGATATTAGCAGGTGTCTAGCTTCAACATAGGAGTTTTAGAGCTAACACATGTAGATTCAAGAGCTCGCGCGCGTCAAGATCACTTCCAGTACTCAGTTGGAGTCAAGCTCATTTGATCATCTTTGGATCAAGTCGACTTGGAGAAGGATTTCTATAAGAAGACTTTGGTTTGTGTTTAGATTAGTTTGTTAAAGGGTAGAATATATTTTTGAAGCTCAAAAATACAAACACACTAAAATGCACGTTTTTCAAAAGTATGATTTTGGTACTCAAATTTTATAAAATATTTTTTATCAAGTTTAGAACTTATATCTAGTAGCCATGTATGTTTCTTATCTTCCAAAATCTAAACAAAAATATTTTAAAATTTTATATATCTTCAAAAAGAGTTTTCAAATCTGTTTTGGCCTAGGCCGGTTGACCAGGCGGTCAACCGTGCCTATTACAGGCCAGAACGATCGACCAGAGTTCTGACAACTGGGGGTGTGCACGTTCCCGATCGACCG
This sequence comes from Agave tequilana, assembly GCA_038442645.1. Taxonomy (NCBI): domain Eukaryota; kingdom Viridiplantae; phylum Streptophyta; class Magnoliopsida; order Asparagales; family Asparagaceae; genus Agave; species Agave tequilana. The sequence continues at coordinate 68,156 of JAVJIF010009713.1, forward strand.
GGCGGTCGATCGGTCCCCGTTGCGGTCGACCGGGCAGTCGACCGACTGTAATCAGTTTAGCCTTAGTTTGTCACGGTCGACCGACCGGTCGACCGGAGGGCTAACGGTCAGTTTTTTTAAATTTGTCGGTCGACCGGCCAGTCGACCGTCAGTCTGCCAGTTTGGCAGAAACGGCTATTTTTTAAAGAGTTATTTTTAAAACATGTTTAAAATAAAAACGTGGAAAGCTGTATTAGATAGTCAACTTTTTTCTCTTTTATGCTGGTAAACCTATTCTATGTTTGGTCTTCTAAAACCCTATATAAAGGGGTCATTAGGGTAGAGGTTTTCACAACAACAATTTGAAAGATTCAAAGTTTTGTGCTTTCTTGAGAAAAAGTTTTTATTTCAGTTTTTGTGCTTTTATTCTCTGAAATTCTCTCAAGTTTTTGGTTCTTAAATCTCTCTTCTATTTTTAAATTTCACTTACAAAATCTTGAGCTTCAATCTTATATATTATTCTCTAGGGTTTTATAAAGAAATTTTCAAGAGAGAGTTTATGGTCTTTTGATCACCCAGTGCTTATTGTATTGTTGCTATGCTACCTTGGACTAGAGGAGTGTGTTGGGGAGTTGGTACTCCATAGTGGTTGTAATTCTTTTGTGGAAAGTTCTAGTGGATTGGAAATCCTTCACGGTGGTGAAGGCGGGGACGTAGAGCGGTGGCTCGAACCTAGAAACAAATCTCTTTGTTTGCGATTGATTTCTTGTCTCTCTTATCTGCTTTATATTCATTCATTCATTGTCGATCTATACTCATTATAACAAGATTGCATTGAGCACCTCAAACTCTTATCTAGAGGAATCACGAGGA